>OX123185.2:90707542-90827345 GCA_944739405.2 Euclidia mi | reverse complement strand
GTGAAATGGTGTGTTACCTACAAATTTACAATTAGAGTAAGTTTTATTCACCCTTCTTTGTGAAGTAGACCTAGAACTATGCTTCTTAAATAATCGCAACATCTGTACTCCTGCATATTTTTTTTTATGTAAGCGCAATATTTAACGAACAAAACTTTGCACGAGAGTTTGCCACTGATCTTTGGCACTATAAACACGAAGTAAACAACAGGTGAATTCTGTGAAATTTGAGATTGCTTACAGAATGTAATCACTTAACAAGGAAAGGGGAACTTTGAACAATTAACAAGGAGAGTAAACACAGTCTCATTACAAAGTAAATATAGATTATAATTATTGTGTGCACGGGAAATGTGCGGTACTTGCCTAATTTATTCAAGGTTGTGCCCCGAAGTGGCAAATATGGAACAACGGATCGCTTTGTTTGAAGTTGTGATCTAAGTACGATGAAAGGTATTAATTTATTTCTCACCTTGTTTATTGTTTTTGTTATTGTTGTAATTGTTTTCCTTTGTGATTTCTGCTTATATTAAACTTAAATATTTTAAATATAGCGACCCGCAAATTAATTCTTGAAAATTATTCGTGAATAGTAAATAAAGACTTTGTATCATCATAATCAGCCCTGTATATAAACTGTCCTACTGCTGTGCACGGGCCCCTTCTCACTACGAGAAGGGTAAGGTCATAGTCCACCACGTTGGCTAGTGCAGGTTGGCAGACTTCACATGTCTTTCGAGAACATTATGGAGAATTACTCTCAGGCATGCAGGTTTCCTCATTATGTTTTCCTTCACCGTTTAGCAAGCGATAATTAAGAATTTCCTTCACCGTTTAGCAAGCGATAATTAACATTGAAATTAAACTACAGTTTACGGATTTTATCGCGTTATATTACTTTCACTGGTTATTTGTTATTACATTTAAACCGAAAGATCTAGAAACTACATTTTTTATTACTAGCCGACGTTTCGAATTCTTTACAGGATTCATGTTCACGGCAGACTGAGGTGATATTTGTCTTTGTCTTGAATTTAAAAGTTATCTCAAAGTACCCGAACATTTTTCAACTATTGGTGTTACTATCTACGCAGAATGTGCTCACTGTGTCTTGATGTCTTCTGGTGACTTTGCCCTTTTTGGGTTTCATTAGCCTGATAACAGGGTTCCAAGCTGGAGGTACATTCCAACCATCTTCCCTATTGAAATTAGGGTGTTTTTTAATTTCAATAGCTTCACGTATCATTCTTGGAATAAAGCTGTGTTCTTTTGCGAGTATCTGTGGTTTATCAAATCGCAGGTAATGGTTGGTTCCTTATTCTACATGTTCACACACAGGAGACTTCGTCGAGCGTTTGTGTTTAATGTCAGCTATATGTTCCTTTAGTCGAATGCCTATGCTTCTCTTGGTTTGTCCAATGTATGAGAGCCCACACTCACAGTATATCTTGTAAACCCCGGCCTCTTGTAAGGGTAACTGACTCTTGACAGATGGTAATAATTGGCTTATCTTCGTTGGCGGCTTGTAGAAAGTTTTGATTGAAGCTCTCTTCAAGATGTAGCCAATCTTGTCGGTCACGCCCTTGATGTATGGGAGGACAGCAGGTTGTCTCTCTACTGTGGCTGGCTTGTTCTTCGGGGATCTGTGACGTTGGCGCGGTGGTCGGAGCTTGTTGTCTTGCAAACTTGCTTGACATGTTGAAGCTCGGCGTCCAGGTGTTTCTTGTCACAGATCCCCCGGGCTCTCTGAAACAAAAACATTCCTACGGTAGCTAACTGTTTAGGATGGTGGTGAGATTCACCGTTTAAGTACCTATTTGTATGTGTCTTTTTCCTATACACAGTGTGGCTCAAAGAGTTGTTTTTGTTCCTGATAACAAGTACATCTAGGAAAGCTAAAGAATTGTTTGCCTCTAATTCCATTGTAAATTTGATGTTGTTATGAATAGAATTAAGATGGTCTAGGAATACATTAACACTATCTGTTGGTAAAATTGTAAAAGTGTCATCTACAAACCGCTTGTAGAACCTCGGTGTGATGGTGGCAGTCTGCAGGGCTCGCGCCTCGAAGTCCTCCACGAAGATCGCCTGTTGTTGCTGACATCTCCATCAAAAACAACTCTTTGAGCCACACTGTGTATAGGAAAAAGACACATACAAATAGGTACTTAAACGGTGAATCTCACCACCATCCTAAACAGTTAGCTACCGTAGGAATGTCTTTGTTTCAGAGAGCCCGGGGGATCTGTGACAAGAAACACCTGGACGCCGAGCAACAACATGTCAAGCAAGTTCTGCAAGACAACAAGCTCCGACCACCGCGCCAACGTCACAGATCCCCGAAGAACAAGCCAGCCACAGTAGAGAGACAACCTGCTGTCCTCCCATACATCAAGGGTGTGACCGACAAGATTGGCTACATCTTGAAGCGAGCTTCAATCAAAACTTTCTACAAGCCGCCAACGAAGATAAGCCAATTATTACCATCTGTCAAGAGTCAGTTACCCTTACAAGAGGCCGGGGTTTACAAGATAGACTGTGAGTGTGGGCTCTCATACATTGGACAAACCAAGAGAAGCATAGGCATTCGACTAAAGGAACATATAGCTGACATTAAACACAAACGCTCGACGAAATCTGCTGTGTGTGAATATGTAGAACACGGAACCAACCATTACCTGCGATTTGATAAACCACAGATACTCGCAAAAGAACACCACTTTATTCCAAGAATGATACGTGAAGCTATTGAAATTAAAAAACACCCTAATTTCAATAGGGAAGATGGTTGGAATGTACCTCCAGCTTGGGACCCTTTTATCAGGCTAATGAAACCCAAAAAGGACAAAGTCACCAGAAGACATCAAGACACAGTGAGCACATTCTGCGTAGATAGTAACACCAATAGTTGAAAAATGTTCGGGTACTTTGAGATAACTTTTAAATTCAAGACAAAGACAAATATCACCTCAGTCTGCCGTGAACATGAATCCTGTAAAGAATTCGAAACGTCGGCTAGTAATAAAAATGTAGTTTCTAGATCTTTCAGTTTAAATGTAATAACAAATAACCAGTGAAAGTAATATAACGCGATAAAATCCGTAAACTGTAGTTTAATTTCAATGTGTAACATTCGCGTAAACCCAAGTAAATATTACGATAATTAACAATTTAATACGCACATAGCTCCGAAAGATCATTGGTGCGCGCCGTGGCTTAGAACCTGTGGCTTAGAACTCTTTCGTAGCATTCTGTCGGTCTTTCCACTAGGCTATCACTGCCTTGAGACTTTGTATATTTTAACAATATTGCTCATTTTATTTATATTGTTATCTTAAAAACAACATTATGGTCCGAGTCCGGAGCACCGAAAATTTAAACTGTTTATAAATATTTTTGGGAGCAGATTTTGAGTTTATAGTCAAATTTAGCTAAATTTGTTGTTATTTATTTGTTTACCGTACAGTGATAATATTACCCAATTGAATGCAATATTAAATTCGGATATCACGCTTTACTAAACCAAATTAAACATAACTTTTTAGGTCTGAACAAAATCTCGAATTATGGCAAAATCTCATACGTATGCAAATTATTTCTTATTTTATATCATAAAATAATACAAGTCTTTTGTCTATTGGGCCCAAGTCCGGAAAGAGAATGGTTTGCGTTTTAATGAAAATTTCTTTCTAACACCGTCAATAAAACAACAAAATTGATGCCGAAATATTGGGAACAAGACTTGCGACCCGTAAATTTGTCGTGCATTGAAATTCGTGAATCTGCGTTACTAAAACCCATTTAAAATGCGCATTTCATCGTCAAATTTAATCTATTCAAAGAAGTTGTGAATAATATTCACAGCTCTATTTCAAGACAAAGATTTAACTTTAAAGTGTCTGCAAACATTTTCGAATCTGACAGCTTGAATATATCTTCACTGAACCTTCTTATGTCTTATGATATTGTGGAAATTCTTTATAAGCAGATTATTACTGACACTTAAAAGAAAACCCTTTTAGGCGCAGCATTTTATTATAATTTAATGGTATTTTGAACACTAAAGAATTTTTATTTTGAGGCCATTGGCACATCATAGTAGTTATATATAGGATAGGCAGCTACCGATTGCTTTAAGTCATAAAATCGATTAAAGAGTTTCGGGTTAAAAGCTCACATCAAACGAACCGATCATCTCTTTAAGCTTTTTATTTCTCTCATATATCGTTAAGCCTTTATGCTCACTATTCTAGTTAACTTTTAAATAATCACATTTTATTTTCATTTTGTTCATAACTATTGTATAGAATCTGTTATTTGCGTCGATGTTACAAAGTTATGACGACAGTTTTGTAATTGCAGAACGGACGCTCCTTTTTCTTTATAATACCACTAGCTGTCGCCCGTGGCTCCGCCCGCATGGATTTTGTTTATCTTCGTAAAAAATATATTTTTTCATAAAAATTATCCTAAGTTACTTCTTATACCCTCATGAATATGTGTAGAAAGTTTCATTATAATCGGTTAAGTAGTTTTCGCGTGAAAGCGTAACATACAAACTTACATTCACATTTATAATACACTAACTGGCACAGTTCGTTCTTGTAAATGTTGGAATTTAATTAGCATGACATTTATGCCAAAAGTATATTATATTTAAAACTTTTATATGTATATTATATACCTAATATATATCTTTAGAGAACATCTTTATACACAACATTAACTGTTTTACCACCTTCACATAGAACATGTAAATTATTGTTACCGCTCACTCGTGATCATGCCACATATAACTGACTATGTGAAAAAAAACATGTTCGGATGTCGATTCCAGCAGTTTCAAGTGTGTGATTTATTTAGAACATTATGCATAGGACTACGATTATACAGCCCTGCAGAAAGTTAGATAGCCCCGTCGAGTAACTCAAGAGGTATCTGAATTTAGGCCTATCTCCCGCAAAAAGATTCCCACGTACGTGACGTGAGGAGTGGAAAATTGGGAATAATAAGACACCTGCATAAGAACAGAACACGAACGAAGGAAAAAAATCTAAAGAAACGACAAAGACACCAATCCAAGTATTCCAACAACGACGAAAGAAAATTAACCGAGAACCTTATCAATCCTCGGAGATTCTTAACACCGCCAATCAGAAAATGACGTCATTTGCTCAACGCCATCTATGTTTACATATACAAACCGACTGAGATAGAAAATAATATGGACTAATCGACAATTTATTGAAAAAAGGATATATAGTCATTGTTTTTATCATTTAAAATAAAATGAAGTGATTACATAACTATTTTATAAACATAATAATTGGAAATATATGATATTGACTGTTTAAATAAAGTGGACATTGTAATAAATTTTGACACAGAGACTTTTTGTTTATTAAAGTGCCGAATATTATACTCTATTATTGTTTTACTAACAGAAAGATACCTGACACATAATTATTGTCTTTTTTGCAAGAAACATTTATTTTGCTAGAAAATTATTTGAAAATAGTGACATCTATCGGTCGGAAGGATAACTATAATTATGCTCGGTTCCAGTAATTTATTTATCGAAAATACATACAAATATACTGACGACATTAAGAATCGCCTCCTTTTTTAAAGTCGGGCAAATAGCCATAAAACACTTTGAAGGTACCTATTTAGGCTAACTATACTTTTACTAACAAACTTATAATGATCATAGATGGCACCTCATATATAACCAGTTTTGGATGATCCCTGTTTTGTTTGGGACTACGTTTAAAGGAGAGGTCAAGCTGTACACCGTAAACCACTCAACCGATTGTGATGTAACATATTATTATACTATTTTAGAGGTTTGAGTATCCTTTGTACATGAATGTAAGTTTTACTGAAATCAATTTCGCCATTTTAGAGATCTTTAGCAACATAGGAAAAGACGTCGGACAGACAGACGTAAATTCTAAAAATTACCAAGTATTGCTTTTTAGCATTTTCCTAGATTTTTAAGCTAATTTTCGTCAAAATATCTTTAACACTAGAAGTGCGGGTGTTCCAAATTTGACCCATTTCGATTTTCTTTCTGCTCTAACTATTTTATTGTGCGTATAATCGTAATTTTTTGTGACTTTTCATGAAATATGATGGTCATTATTTATGCGAGACCTCAAGCACGTATATGCAAAAATAATTTTGATTTTATCCTAATTTTACCTCTAAGCGCGACTGTTCCAATTTCGACCCAGTCATGGATATCAGAGTTTGACTATAAATTTCTTCTAAGTTATTAAAAAAATGTCATTGATTGGTCAATGTATGTACTTATGCGCTATAATATATACGCGGCCAATGCACCCTAAAAATAATTATGCAGGGTATGGCCATTTAGATATGGCCTAAAGAAAAGAAAACATATCACTTGTAAGTAACTTTTTTACGTCTATCCTTGCTGAAAATCTAAAATTTAACGGAACAAGTATTGTTGGTACAATAAATAAAGCTCGTCGGTAATACCTGCTTGCGAAAACCAAGCAAAATAAGAGATCCGTAGTTTTTACAGTACAGTGGTACTAAAAGACACGATCACTTTGACAGTATATCAAGAAAAGCAGGATAAAAATGTTTTCTTTAGCAGTATGCACCCAGGTATTCAATTAGAAACTGGTACATACAAGGAAAAACTTGATGAACTATAATTTTATAATAGGTCAAAGTATGGGATAGATGTTGTTGATGAAATGGCTCGTAGGTACTCTTTCAAAGCCCCCCGTCTAGCCCATCTAGGAGTTCGCCATTTCACACTTTTATAATATGAGATACTGTTTTGTGACCTAAATGGGAAAAGTATCAGCAGACAGGATTTTACCTTATAGTTAGAAGGAGATCTAGCTGAGCCATATGCCAATTGCATGAAAAGGTCTAATACTCATATCAATATACCAAATGAAAATGAAAAACCAGGACGTCAAGAGAAACCTACTCGTTGGCAGGTTAAGTCCCTTTGTGACGGTAACAAGTCTCGTGTCAAATACCAAGCTTGTAAAATAACAGTTTGCAGGAATTGCACATCGAATGAGTGTTCCAATTGCTCATTTTGCGAGTCCGAACTCTAATCCCACTCATCACTTTAACTCTGATCATTTGTGATTGTAATTTCTATTTTAATTAAGCCAAAGTACATCAAAAATATGTGTAGTACAATACGAAATAAAATCATTTGAATCTTAATTAAAAGTTTTATTTGTATACATAACTTTACATTACTGTACCGAAAATAAAATGGACAAAATTGACCCATCCGCGCTTCTAGGGGTGTCAGGATGTTCCGCGCTTCTAGTGTTAATGTACAGACTTTTTCACCTCTACAGTTTTATTATAGTATAGATATTGAGTAGTCTCAGATCACAAACTAAAGACCTATTGCCGTGCTCTCGGCATTTGGCGAGTTGTTTGAAGCTATTTGAAACAAACACATCACCAGACAGATTAAACAACAACTGAGTGAGTGTAAGCTGGTAAATCCACTACCACTAACTTAATTAACTTCGTCGACTATTGCGTGATGGAAATGGATCACAGAAGACAAGTGGACGCGGCTTATTGTGATTTCAAAAAAGCATTTGACCGCATCCACCCTATTGTGTTTTTGCAGAAATTAGCAGCTGTAGGATTCATGCCTAAGCAATTGAATCAGTTTGATAATTATTTTGTCAATCGTACGCAATATGTACAGTTAGGAAATTACCAATCTAGCCCATATGACACTCGCTCTGGTGTAAATCAAGGTAGTGTTTTGGGTCCAACTTTCTTTTTAATTATGATCAATGACCTGCCGAATGTCGTTAGTGCGGCACACTGTCTCTTGTTTGCTGACGATTTGAAGCTGTTCTTAGGGACAGATTGTCCAGACGACTGAGAAGCACTTCAGAGGGACATTAATAGTGTTGTAGCTTGGGGAGCCCGCAACCATTTAGAGTTTAATGCATCTAAATGCAAAGCAATTACATTTACTCGTTAACGCTCTCCATATATCCAACCTTATGAAATAACTAGTGTCCCGCTGCAACGTGTGACTTAAAAACGTGATTAAGGCTTGACTTTGGACACGAGCCTAACTTTAATGCATATATCACAACAATTTGCAAAAAGAGCTTCAAATCACTAGGTTCTGTGATTCGACAATCAATACCGTTTCGGAGTAGGGGTGCTATAATTGCTTTGTACTTTTCATTTGTTAGAAGTATTTTAGAGTATAACTCCGTAATCTGGGATCCACACGAAGGCAAATATCATATGAAGATTGAGCGTGTACAGCGGAAATTCTGTCGATTTCTGTACAAAAAGCTTTATGGCTATTATCCTTATTTATATCCGTCTCTGTTTGTGTCAGACATGGTGTGTCTTGACACGCTGGCATTACGACGTAAGTGTGCCCTTATGTTGCACAATTACTTGCTACTTAATAATAAAATCGACGATGCGACCACACTGTCGCGATGTTCGTTGTTCATCGAACTCACAACACTCGGTGCATAGCTGAACGGTGAGGGGATCACTTAAGCCACTACGCTATACGTGCAGTTACCATATACCTAAGGCTTCCAAACCAAATCCAAGAATCACAGTACATATGTTTGATGCACTAAAATCAACGCTGAAACTGACGTGTTATCACGTGAGTGAAAATTGTCACGATACATGTCTGTGATGGACGCCAATTAACCGTCAGAATCGCGACAAGCATTTGTTCTTCACAGAACACATTGCGATTTTATGCCAGGCATATCGCGAAAATAAGATCCAAATCCCGCTAATATGGTTGTAGTATTAAACTGTGTAGATAAACATTGTTTGTAATCTTAATATATAAAATCCTTGCGTTACTGACTGACTGACAGACACGCTACAGCCGAAACTATTGGGCGCAGGAAGCTGAAATTTGGCATGTATGTTCCTTGGGGACCGTAGGGATGCACTAAGAAGGGATTTCCCGAAATTCCCACGGGATCGGCCAAAACGGGTAAATTAAAAAAATGCAGGCGTAGCTGCTGGCGTCCTCTAGTATAATATAAAAAATACATTAATATGTTTTTAAATAAAAAATTGCAAAGATTTTGAAGTTGAATCTAATAAATTTGTTTGAAATTAAATCTTTTTTCAATTTTGAGACCCATTGCACATTAATGTGTCAAAATAATAACGTATTTTTTACATAAAAACGATAAATGGTTATATTTTTCGATGTAATCATTCACTTTGAGATAGTATTACAACTTAAATAGATGACAGTCACAGCCTTTGAACCTTTAAACTTCAAAGACAAATATTCAAGCTAAACATTGTTCTAACCTAAATTAATGGAGGTACAGATTTCAATGTCGCTATGATAATCACTAACTCACATTATGAATCTTTCCTATGAATGAAAATATTTCAACTCTGAATTTTTAATATAGGAGTTCCACTTTGCCAGGTTTGTCTGTTACATCCTCGACAGATAACGTGTTCTTTTAAGCCGCTACTTTAGAAAAAATTCTCTTAAATCAACAATAGAATGTACAGTTTTGAAAAGCCAATACAGAGATTTAATATTGCGTAATACCTTTCAAAATTATACATACATACATACATAGACTCACGCTTGTTTCCCGGTGGGGTTGGAAGAGACTACGGAACGCCATTTGCAACGATCCTGACATATCTCTCTTGCTTCATTCACTCCCATCAGATTGCTCATGCATGCTCTTCTGTTCAGAGTACTTCTAACCTGTCCTGTTTTTAGGATGTCTCCAATCTGGTCAGAGAACGTCCGCCTAGGTCTTTCCCTTCGTCCTGTCCCTTCTACACTTGCGTTATATATCTGCTTGGTCAGTCTTTCGTCGTCCATCCTCTCCACGTGCCCAAACCATCTTAGCATGCCTTTCTCGATGCTTGTCACTACATCTTCTTTTACCCCACAGCACTCTCTTATCACACAATTCTTTACTCTGTCAATCAAAGAAACACCACACATACTTCTCAGTGCTCTCATTTCTACAGCATTTATTCCACTTTCATGACTCTTCTACCATACCCAACTATCACAACCATACATAAGAGTAGGTACTAACACCCCTCTATGCACAGCCAAACGTGCCTTTTTTGGACACGTTTTAGCTAGTCATAAACGCCTTCAGAGCTCCATTCACTCTACTACCTGTATTAACTCTTCTTTCAATATCTTCTACATTCTTACCATCTCTTGTAAACAGCGTACCTAAATATAAAAACTCATTCATTTGCTCCACTCGCTGTCCATCGATCATAACATTACAAGCCGTAACGCATACCTCCTTTTCAAAAACCATAACTTTCGTTTTACTTACATTCACTTTCATTCCTTTCCTCTCTAACGCACCATGCATGATTGTTACCATCTCCTGCAACTCCTCCCTTGAAGACGCAAGTATTACCTGATCATCAGCATAAAGGAGGAATTTGACGAGTAACACAATCATCTTTAACCCGTAGTCACTATGTTTTAAATCTTGCTAACAACTGTCCATGAAGCTAAACAGTTAAACAGCCACGGCGACGCTACACATCCCTGTCTAACACCTTTCTCGATGGTAAACCAGTCAGTGTATGCCCCGTTTATCCTCACACAAGCTCTAGAATCCTCATAAAGGGATTTCAGAGCTCGAATGAGGCTGTTGTCCACCCCATTCATTGACAGCACCGACCACATTTCATTCCTCACCACTTTATCGTAAGCGTTTTCCAAATCCATGAATGCGCAATAGACCTGCTGATCTTTGGCCAAGAATTTTTCGGCTATGCACCGCAAGGAAGGGACTTAAACCGTGCACCCCATACCCTTTCGGAATCCTGCTTGTACATCCCATATTTTCTTGTCTCGTTTACTTCCATAACTCTTTCAATCAGTACCTTCGCATACAATTTGCCAACAATGCTGAGAAGGCTAATGCCTCTATGGTTCTTGCAGTCTTGTTGCGAGCCTTTTCCCTTATAAAGAGGCACAACCACCGCTGTTGCCCAGTCATCAGGTACTCGGCCGCTGCTCCAGCACAAGTTAAATAAGCGCTGCAGCTGACCAACTATGATGCCCTGTCCAGCCTTCAGCATTTCAACCTTAATCCTATCATATCCTGCAGCCTTACCTAATTTCATACTTCCCAACACCTTTTCAATATCATCCACACCAATATCGCTTTCATCATTGCTATTATTACCATTCATTTCGTCGATCGATGTCTCTATCGCCTTTCTTTCAAATAAACCTTCAAAATACTCCTTTCATCTCTTCAGCACGCATGATTCTACAATTCAGTATCTTTCCATTCTTATCTCTGATTGACGTGTATTCTGAGGATTGACTTCTTCCTCGAACTGCACGAACGGATTTCCAGAAAAACTTTATGTTTCTCCAGAAATCTTCAGATAGTCTGCTATCAAACTCATCTTTCTTTTCCTCTTTTTTCCTTTTAACAATTTCTTTCACAATTCTTTTTGACCGAACAAACTCCTTTCTTGCTTCATCTATGTCATAACTGGTTGCCTTTCCCATTCTTTCATTTGCTCTGGCAGCCAACCAATCTCACCAAGCTTTCTTCTTCTCTGACACTGCTGATTGTACATCCTTGTCCCACCATGTATTCTTAACCTTTCGTATTTTCCTTCTCTTGATTACACCACATACTTCAGACGCTACGCATACTATCTCTGCTTTAAAGATTGCCATAATTCTTCCATATAATTTATGCCATATCGCATATACTCATGTTTCACATCTTTCTCTTGCAGATTTTCTACTTTTATTCTTTCCAAGACCCTATTTTCATTATCTTCTCGGTATCGCCATCCTATAAAGAGCCCACTTATCCGGCTCATCACCAAGAAGTGGTCTGTGTGGATGCCGATCCCTCGATACACCCTTGTATCTAGCATATTATTTCTCAAACGTTCATCTACAATTACAAAATCAATCATGCTTCTTCTAACATTCTTAGCCTCACGCGTATAAATGTGTATCCTTTTGTGATCAAACATGGTGTTTGTCACACAAAGGCTTCACTCTAAACAAATCTCAAGCAATACTTTTCCATTTTCATTCACACTCTCATCACCAAATCCACCTAAAACTTTTTCAAATCCATCTCGTTTTACTCCCACCTATCCATTGAAATCACCTAACAAGATCAATCTTTCGTTATCCTTACATTTCCTCAAAATCGCTCTTAAAGTCTCCCAAAATTCCTTCCTTTCGTCTTGTTCTCGCTGTGACATACCCGCTACTATATTAATCGGGGCGTAAACCAATTAAGAGACAAGTAAGTCCTACTTTTATTCTCATCCACAATATATTAACCACATTTACACATTCAAATGCCTTAACGCACTCATTCATTCGCGCAGACAATATTAAATCAACTCCCTTGCAGGCTCTGGTGGTGCTGTCTATCCCAGACCAATTAGCCGTGTAGCTGTCATACTTGGTGAAGCCACAACCTTTCCTTGTCTCATTCACACATAGAACATCAATCTTTCTATCATCCATTATCTGGCATACTTCATTCAATTTAACATCCATTCCTCCATATTTAATGTTGCAAACCGGCTTTCCGTAGGCCGCTTTTCGCCCTCACGGGAAACGAGACGTGATGGGTTGCGAACCGCGTCGCCGCCGTCTGGAAAAATATAATTTTCAGTTCCCATAGCGTTCCCACGAGCATTAGGGATTTAAAATATCCGTCCCCGCAGAGCCCTTTACGGGGATAAGGTGGAATCTCAGCTGTGCCCTGGGACCACCAACACATGCACCCTCCGTTTGCGACCAGCTTGCCCTCTGGCCACGAATCCCTCGGCACGGGTCGGTTGACACCTTGGATTGGGGTTTGTTTTCAGGTATGCTCCCTGAATGTTGGTTTAATTTCGGAGTTTCCCTTCTCCTAGACGGGTTGCCATCCAAGGCTAACGAGGCCCATCCCCCCGTTTCAAAATTATATTTTTTGATAAAAGACATGCCTAACCTATTATTCTTTTTAATCAGTTTTATCTCTACATTCGAATATCAGTATTTTGCCTTTGCAGTATCATCAGACAAGTTTTTTAAGCTACGTATCTGACGTTTGGTAAATACAATCCGGAATCTAAAAATGGAAAATGCTTTTTCGTCCAAAATACTTCTTACCTACATATCACTCTGTATGGCATGTATGACTCGGTAGTAGCAATTTAGTACTAGCTGCCAGGAATCTGCACGGATGATCGGTAGCAGCAGCGCTCGTTTCAAGTCGATTTATCATCCGAACACTAATTGGCGCTCTAAACTCAGTATCATTATGATCTTGGAACTGACTAATCAATGCTTGGATGGCTGAAGTTATATGAATGGTATAATCAGTCAAATGTTTAGCGATGTGTGGCATTTCATACATTCGACTGTTCGAATCAATCATATTGTCAGTGGTAAAGAAATTCCTCATGTACTCGCATTTCCTTCAAACAGTCATGATACCTTTCAACGCGTATAATAATAATAATACATCATTTATTTCGGAAAACTTTCCATAATCATGAAATACAAATGACACTCATTACACACTCATTAAAAATTATTAAAATACCGTCAATATTGTTCAAATGTACTCGTGTCGTTTACGGTCCCTCTCCTTCCAATTCTCTCTCGATAGCCTTGCGGACTACTTGGAGTATTTTGAGGGTGCCTCTGGTGAGTACCCAGGCCACAACTCCGTATATGAGCACCGATAGGAAATACTGGACATGAATGCAAGCCCTCTGGTCAAAACTTATGTTCATCTGAAGGGAAACTCGAGTTTGGAGTAAGCCTATATGAAACCTTATACGCCTGTAATATAATATATCAAATCAACCTAATATTCTGTGAAATCCGGTAAGTCTGGTAAACGGACCCAGAGCTCCACTGCGAACAGTTTTGGATGCATCCAGAATAATCGTAGGACGATGATGATATATCCAATCACAGATTAACATCGAGATACAGTAGTATATTCAGGAAGAGCGAGGAACATAGATAAACACTAATAGCATCACTTGCACTGTACGTTCTAGAAGCTTAGTACCGTTTAAGTTACCTCACGTCTTATCGAGATTTCATTGGCTTTGCGCACTAATTGGCTTGCTCCGAATCCTGCAACATAAATGCGACATACAAGACGAGATATATAGCATACGTTATAACTGCATGTAAAAATTATGATGCTACGTCGTACCATTGCACCGAGTGTGTTTGTGTGTGTATTGCAGTCCAGTGTTGAGATCGAAGCCATAACAATAATAATTTTTCGATTACATAGGTGATCGAAAAATTATTGTTACGAGTTGGGGTGGTATTTGTGTCCATTGGTTGAATGTTTGTGATTTCTGATACAAGATTTATTTCTATTGCGGGCGTTGTATTCATAAAAATAAATAAATCTAAATTATTTGGCTGCGATCAGTTGCTCACTAAAGAAGCGGTGCCGTTCACAGATTTCAAATTCAAATTCAAATTCAAAATCCTTTATTCATTTGGGTCACAATGTGACGCTTATGATTTGATGATGATTATTTACTCTTCTCGGCTTCTTTGAACAGGCAGACATTACAAATATTATGAATATTTATTCATTATGGGTAACAACTAGCAAAATTCATCAATTCGTAGTTCGAAAGTTTGATTAGTTATTTAATAATTAAAATATTTGGCGCTAAATCAATATTCTCATTTAGCAATTTTGAGTTTTAGACACGTCAGTAAATTTTCTGTAAGTGCCATATAAGAAATTATAGTTTTATTTTGCGTATTGATGGCTAATATATTACTGATTTCTCGTTCAATATATTTTAGACAAATGTACACTGCTTTTGGAAATTGGTCCGGTAATTGCAATTGCGTGAGATTAAAATTTGCAATAATTTTATTGGGCAATAATTTAAGGTCATTAAGCTGTAACAAAATATGATGATGTATTTTTGTAAATGTTGCGAGATATATGCTCTCAGAAATAAAATAAATGCAATAAAATAGAGGGCATTCAGAATAGTTTTACTTTCAGTAGTGATAGGTAGTCGATTTCAGGTCTAAGGATAAGTCTGCAACTAGTTTGTATCAATATTTGACATACTATCCTAGTCGTAACTGAGCATATAATTGTACAATATCCTGGGAGTTTTATTGGGTAAAGAAAACAGTCGACAGCAAACCAATATTTTTATTGAGTTTTGGTGATTTAATAGGTATGACTTATCTTACTCACTAGAGTGTTGTGAAGGGCAAGAGCGGCAACTGGAATAACAATGAAAAATATTAGTACTGGGCGCTTGTGCACTCCCACAAATGTTACTGCCGGGATAGAAAATATTTTTTTTTTAGGTACGGTATGTTACGGTACGTTTTTGCTAGAACTATACAATAACTACTTACTACAGGAAGTCGTTTTACTTAATTTGATGAAATACTATGGAAGCCTCCCATCGCATTAAAATGCGGGACAATATTATTTTTCACATTGATAACATTTGTTTTGTAACCGAAGATTTTTAAAGCCGTTTGAATATTATGTCCTTTAAAACTTTTCTTCAAAATTGTATAATTGGTACAGCCAAAAATTTCTAAAGTAATTTTTTTACTCCAACATAAACCTTGGAAGTCACAAAGTCAAACTTATAAAAGAGCTCGTACTAATTACCGCTATAGATCCAAAGGGCTTTTAGGACGTATGTATAACTTTGGTTTACCTCTAGTAGTACGAACTAATGGGTGAAGGACTTTGACAGTTCTATATAGATAAGATAATCGTATTCTGGTAGTAAAGGCCTTGATAGGGAGTTGAATTAGTTTCAAGGTAAAGACAATATTCAGGTTGTGGTATAGTTTCGTTGACTAGCGGTATAATACTTTGGGTGCCTATGTTAATACCATCAAGGCATAGTATAAATTTTTTAACTCTGCGGCTGTAGTTACATACATACATACATACATAGACTCACGCCTGTTTCCCGGAGGGGTATGCAGAGACTACGGAACGCCATTTGCAACGATCCTGACATACCTCTTTTGCTTTATTCACTCCCATCAAGTTTCTCATGCATGCTCTTCTGTTTAGGGTACTTCTGACCTGTCCTTTTTTTAGGATGTCTTCGATGCGGCTGTAGTTTTAAGGGATAAAGCAAATTAGATTTAGGTTAGGTCAAATTACAGCCTATATGTATCTGCTACAAAGTCCTCTATCTTCCAGTGGTAGTCCCATTAAAATCGGTTCAGCCATTCTAGAGTTTACCCGGACAGTATTCAGTTTGGCTGTAATTAGACCCAGTAGGTGGCACTGTTGTAGACATACCGAAAATAGCACTGGTGAAGCCGGGGCCATATAATTTATTAAAATGTTCTATTACTACTGGGTGCAAGTAGCTGAAATTTGGCTTCTAGAGTAGGGGAGCCCTCAGAGAGAATTTAGTTTAAAGTTCCACTCGGGTGGAGCCGTGGGTGAAGTCTAGTAAGTATAATATAATATTTCTATTCTAGGACTTGACGCCTTATTTTCGAATATCAATTGCGAGTTATATTCAATTGAGTCCCTCACAAAATTATCTTACTGAAATGATAATGAAAGAAGATATTAAGTTTCTATAGAATATTATTATACTTCTGTATGGAAATTAAGTTTCTTGTAGACTTTTAGGCCCTTTGCATTGTGACAAAGTTTATTTCAAATTCATTTTCATACCGGGATTTATTTTCCTTTCCTAAGGATTATACTTTCATACCGAGTAACAACAAACAAAAAATAAGTATTCTGATTTTTTAAAGAAAATCTTAGAATTTTATTATTCTATTTTGGCAAAATCGCCGATTTTCTTCACTATTTGGTATCTAGTTTTTTATCTTAATTGCTCCGTGCCTTGGAGAACACATTAAGCTGCCGACCTCGGCTGTCGTGAAGTTCTTTGACAGTCATTATGTTAATAATATACTGTCACTGGTCTAGGCCATGGAAAATTAAACAAGAAAGTTGACCCCAGGTTCTAATGCAGGAGTCTTGAATGCTACCGGGTAAACGTAAAAAGATGATGATGATGAACTTATTATCATTTAGTTCATAGTACATAGCATTGAAATTCGATCAGCAAATATTGGCTTTCAATTCTATATAAATCCATGAGTACGTATGTCTTCGCTTTATCCAAGTGATTGGATGTCGTCCAACGCTCCGTTTTCCAAACTACGCTCTTCATTCAATATCTCGTTTACTACAGCTGTTGTGAACTACAAGCATAACTAGTCTTTAGTCACTTAGACTTCTCTCTTTTAAAAACACATATCCAGCTGTTGTCTTATATTCTGTATTTCGGGAAAGTTTAAAAACACACAATAAACGGAATCAAAGAACTACAACATTCAGTACAAACGTTTGTTCTGTAAGCACGCTAAGGACTGTCTAGAATCGAGCCCATAACATCCACATTATGAAGCTGTGAAGAGTGCTCATAAACCATTAGTCCATTCGTGAAGCTTAACTAACATAATGATATGCCGTAGGCATTTTGTAATATGCCGAAGGCAACTTGCCGACTTGGTAAATTGTAGCGATTTCAAAATTTCTGTATAATTAGTGTTCTTTACTCATTTTTAGATGCAGGTTTATAATAAAACCATACATTTCATAAGCATTGTATGACTATTTACAATACAGTACAAGGTAATCCGATGAAATTTATATTACAAAAATAAATAGAGAACAAATACAACAATTTATCACTGCATATTTTTTCCTTGCCTTTTTTATTGTCCCATATTTCTCTCACCTCATTTTTCCACCATATTTCATAACAGAGGTTCGCCACCATTTGTTTCACAGGACTTCCAATTTGAACAATTTCGCAGCTTAATCCTATAAGAACCCTCATGACAAATTATTACCGCAATAATATATTTGCGACAAGTATAACGCACACCGTAAAAGTATTATAACGTAATTTACATAACTAGCTTCTGGCTATAAAACGTTTAATATACCTACTGAGCGAAGTATATCAAGGATTTGACCTAAATATTATATTTTGCGTGACTATTTTCCTGAAGAAAATGTTGTTATGAAATTTTGTTTTTCTACGAGTGTCTTTTATATAAATATCATTGAAAGTATAAACAGAGTTGTTTACGTTTACGAAGTAAGGTCATACACCTATTCGTCACTAGTACGGACTCACTTGGTGTGACAAAAATACAAGATTTGGGCACAACTTACATGTAATATATATGTGAAGGCCTTTACACTACTGTTATGTTGTTCATCGTGTCAATGGTTCAGATTTTTGTTCCCATAATTAGGATACGAGGCCTTTTTATGGTCTTGTTTGCTGCAGGTAAATGGGCAAACCAAATGCTCTATGTTTTGAGATGGAGCTCCACAGGCGAAGTTGACTACAACTAATACAATGATTTTATTCAACACTAGAATTTTCACTTTTTTATATGCTTGAATTTATATTTCATAATATTTTGCAATTTAATCCTTCTCCTGCTTTTATTTCTTCAAGGGACGCACTTTTACGGTAAATACGTAGATAAATCTCAACATAAAACCAGAACATAAAATGCACACTTGCAGAAGAAAGGTTGAGAAGTGGCAGTCAAAGCAAACAAATGCGTTCCGTCACGCCCCGCCTCGATTAGACAGACAAACGACGTGGTCTACGTCACAGAGAGTTATTGGATGCAAGCCGTCGAACATTAATCGCTTTGAATATATAACGAGAGGTTTTGAGACATTATTTATTATACGAGAAGTTTTAGTTTAGTCGTAAACGTGAGTGAAATAATTATCGCATTTTGTTAATTAATGCTTAAAGACATATTTCTACAAAGTTAAGCTATCCTTCATACATTAAAAGACTATATTTTCTCTTACCTACAAATTCAACTACAAGTGTGTAGACTACTGTAGAGACTGAGTGTGTCAAGAATTCCCCTAATTTATTTCAAATATAGTTATAAAAATTTAAAAAAAGTTATATAATAAAAAAAATGCGAACACATTTCATCCGAAAGCAATTCTGATGCAATTAGCCACTACGCATCTCAAGCTTTGAGTGTTTTTAGGTTAACCCGGAAAAGGTATAACTTAAAGGTAAATAGGATAAAAATAATAAGAAAAAAAACAAAACGAAAATGAAAACTTAAAAATCGCACCAAAAATGTTTACTAGGTATTTAGTTTCTTTTTAAAAAAAAGAGAACCGCCTTCAAAAAATCGACCAACTTAAAAGTACGAAATAATTTTTACATACGCTAATACATAGTATATAACTTATACAAAATACTTAGTTTTTGAAGTCGGTGCCAAACCAAATCCCTCTAAAAGCCTATTGTTTGGCGTCATCCTTTCCAAACCAGCGCATTCAATCTACATAGCACTTACAGCCCAAAATGAAGTATAATTATTTTAAAACTTAGCATTTATTTCATATATTTTATACAATATATATTATGTTGTTTTTTAGAGTATATAGGTAGATTATTTTAAATTTTATAAATTCAGATATTTTTTGAGGCTTTATTGATTTGATATATTCGTCGTATTATTTTCTCTGTTTGCCAGTATTATTTTTGTTTTTGATGGTTTGGCACCGACTTCAAAAACTAAGTATTTTGTATAAGTTATATACGTTTGTTAGTTATTAGCGTATGTAAAAATTATTTCGTACTTTTAAGTGGGTCGATTTTTTGAAGGCGGTTCTCTTTTTTTAAAAAAGAAACTAAATACCTAGTAAACATTTTTGGTGCGATCTTTAAGTTTTAATTTTCGTTTCGTTTTTTTCTTATTATTTTTATTTCATACTTTTTAGTGTTACGTACTTCGTTCGTTTACTTGGTTTTGTGTTAACTACTCTTTTATTTATTTCATACTTTTAAGTGATAGGTACTCCATTCACTTTAAGTTTTGGGCTAATTATTATTAATAGTTTGTTTATAGTTAGATTCAATTATTTTAGTGATAAGTTTTCTGCTAGTATCAGTTTGTTATCATGACTTTGACATAGGTACCTACATTTATTCTGTATGCCTATGGACTTAGGCTTCATGCTGGAAGAGAGAGATGAGTCTAGGGAATCAGCCACATACGAAAGTACGATCCAAACAAAGGCGGTGGACTTGTACATACTATTGAATTGGCTGTGAGTTCTCGTATTATGCTCCGGAGAAATATGCCAATAACGGATGGCTTAGCGAACGGGGCAATGGGTGTTCCTAAAGGATTTAAATGGCGGGCACTGAGAAGAGATCAACTTGAGCCAGGTGAACTGCCTGGTGCCATTTTGATATTATTTGATGATCCATTAATAGCATTGCGTCTTAAAGATGATGATGGTTACATTTCCATAGCTCCAGTGCACGCGACCTATCAAGGCAATCGCGGTTATGGTGATATCAAGAGGCGGATGTTGCCAGTCATATTGAGTTGGGCTGTGATGGTACACAAGTTGCAAGGATGTACACTTAGTTCCGCGGACTTAGGGCCTAAATGCTATGTTGCCTTGAGGCGGGTCAAATCCCTAAAAGGCATGGCTTTAAGTGATATTGACTCGAACAAATTACTCGACCATCCCCACGACAACAGAGCCTTATCCGAAATGACAAGAATGAGAAATATGTTCTCGCATTAGATTCTTTCACCGACTTTTTTTTGTTTTTTGGTAATCGCAGAGACTTAGACACGTACACACGTACGCACACGCACACTCGTATACACACACACACGTACACATACAAATACAGACACGCGCGCGCGCGCGCGCATACACGTACAAACACACACACATAATACATACAAACATACTAAGAACCAATATATGTATACGGGTCAAACTGAGAACCTTCTTTTTATGAAGTCGGTTAAAATACTAAAACTTTCTCCTAAGTGTAACAAATACTTTTTTTCTGAAAACCGCATAAGAATCGGTTCAGCCAAACTCGAGTTAATCCTGGGCAAACTTACATATATACGGGTCAAACTCAGAACCTTATTTTTTTGAAGACGGTTAAGGGCCTAAAACCTTCTCCTAAGTGTAACTAATACTTTTCTGAAAACCGCATCAAAATCGGTTCAGCCAAACGCGAGATAATCGCGGACAAACATACATACATACATACATACAGGTCAAACTGAGAACCTCCTTTTTTTGAAGTCGGTTAAAAAGTAGGTTCATCTTTACATTCAAAGAATATTTGAGTAGGCTAATTTTGGTTGACGAATTGACCGCGATTTGGAATGTATGTAGATGACAGCAATTTGTGAAAATGAAGGAAGACGATCATTTCGGATACCTGACCATACGGCTTTTTAAATGGGTGCCTGGGAAAATGCTGTAAGTTAAAGGGGATGGGATAGAAAATGATTCTTCCTATTCCTATCTGCCTCTCACAGTAAGAAAAACGAAAAGGAAAATAAAAGTATTTTATATTTAAATTAGTTAAGTTTTTTTTTATTTTCTTTTATGGGGCCACCATTTTAGTCTCTAATGTACTTTTAATATTACATGTTAGCTTCGTACTAGTCATTATCAGCCTGCCTTAGTCCACTGCTGGATATCGGCCTCTCCAAAGGCATGCAACTGAGCCCGATTTTCGGCTTTTCGTGTCCAGCCGCTACCAGCCACTTTGCATAATATCGTCGCTCCACCTAGCCGGAAGGCGTCCTACACTACGCTTGCCAAGACGCGGTCTCCACTGTAGAACACGACTACTCCAACGGTTATCGGTTCTGCGACAAATGTGACCAGCCTACTGCCACTTCAGCTTGCTAATTCTCTGATTACCTTGGCTCTCTGTCGGATCACTTCATTTCGAATTCGATCCTTCAGAGAAACGCCGAGCATAGCACTCTCCATAGCTCGCTGAGCGACCTTAAATTGGTGGACCAGTCGCACCGTCAGTGTTCACGTCTCGGCACCGTAAGTCATGATAGGTAGGACGCACTCGTTGCAGACCTTTGTTTTAAGGCTTTGCGGTAGGAATGGCGAAAAGAGTTGACGGAGTTTCCTATATGCTGCCCAGCCGAGCTGTATTCTTCTACTTATATTTACGTTTATTTTTCTATATTACTTTATACTAGATAACCTGAACGTTTACGTCGCGTCGGTAGTTAGATGATTGTTTTAATACTATATATTTTTACTTACCAATTATGCTTACAATGTTTGCTTACAAAATTATACATCATAATAAAACGTAAAGGCAACTTTCTATAAACTAAAAAGTAAGTAAATTAAGTATTTCTGAAACTTGAATTATAAAAAAAAACAACTACCTAAATTAACAAGAATATGATGTTTTATACCGTATGATATTACATAATTATGATCACACATCGCGGATTTGAATTTGCCAAGACTTATTGCGTGTCTATACTATGGTAAAATTGATATTAGCAAGATAAAAATTCAGTGGTCCATTGAGAGCTCGCTCCGTACCTACTTCGTGGGACTTAAACAACAAAATATAACCGGCGCGCAGACTGATGTGGTGGTAACAAAGATCTTGGACACAACCTTGTTTTATAGTTTTTGTTATTTATTTCTTGAATTCTGCTTTGGTACAAAATATAAGCAAAATAAACTTCGCCCGCGGCTGCACCCGGCTGCGAAGTCTGTAATTTTAGAAAGAATTATATTTCTTACATAATAATTTCGAATAATTCATATGTTTAAAAATTTTATAGACCTTATTATCTGTGCAGCTTTGAGAGTAAGAAATAATTAATGAGATTGATAACTGGTAAATTGTTCACCAAAAGGAGCAGACGAGTAACTAATAAAATTCGAACGAAATGAAAGAAAGAATAAACCAGAACTGCCAAAATATGAGTGCGCTTCCAATAACGTAGGTATGCAATTATTCATACAGTCAATCGACTGCCGAATCGGTGCTAAAAAGAAAAAAGTTCTGCATAGAAGCTTGCTCACTCAAGTTACGAGATGAAATATTATAAATTAAACATAGGTGAATTCATACATCTGGTATATAATCGATTTTAAACTTTCGCGATATACATCATACAATATTATTATTTAGCGGGTCTTACTCGCGATAATTGACTTAGTCCTTCCGCGACCACGACCGTTGCAAGCCGGTTGAAACGTAGGAGAATAACAGAGGTATTTATGCATATAAATAAGTAAATTATCGCGAGTAGGACCCGCTAAATAATGTGATATAAAGTGGTAATGGTATAAAGTGATTTATATCAATTACTGCATTGAAGTGAGCTGATTTAGTAGTACAGTGGTTATATTGGCTATATTATCTTGTACGTGGCTGTTGTCACATCTCCTTTTCGCATCCGACTATGGTTCTCCTCACAATTTGATCCCAATTATAATAGAACGCCGCTTTCACCTTTTTGTTTAGTTTCAGGTCTTTGTTACTTTGTAAATATAGTAGCTAAACTACAAACAGATACGCACCCAATAAAATTAAAAGGGGCGGGAATGGTAATGAACCTACAAAATTGTATCAGTTGTTTTATCTACACTTATATAATAAATAGACCAGGGTCGATAATTTTTGAAACCAAAAAAATTATAGTAGGATGAAACCCTTTAGAAAAGGAGGGGAATATGATAAAAATGAAAGGAAAATAAATTACGGTCGATCCGAGTTCGGGAAGTAGGGGAGGGGGGGGGGGGGTGTTAAGGGTAAAAAGTAGTTTATCTTGATTTCCGGCAAAACTACAAGTCCTATGGAAAAAAGTTAAATGGCAAAGTTGCAAGTAATAAAAAGATCTACAACTTTTTTATTTACAATTTTTTCACATAACCTCAAAATTTGGGTGAAAAATTCAAATAACCAATTTTTTGGTTCTTTATTTTTATCTTTTTCAAAAAAAAAAATTCCACGACATTTGGTGAAAACTTACCTTATTATGTCCCAAATACACTGTAATTTATTTGATTTAAAATATTTATTTTTTCGCCTTATTTTAACTTAATATCAAAAAAGCACCCCTATTTTCAATCGAAAATTCTCACGTCAAAATATCAGCTTCTTAAAAAAAATCTGGAGGCTATTTGTTCGTTAAAATCTCTACTTTCTGCTGGTGTAAAAAAAATATACATTACTATAGTAAATGTTCTCAGAAAATGCAAAAAATTAAAAAAAAAAAACTCAAATTCGAATTTTTTTTTTATTCATTATGTAAAATTTTGAGTTATTTATTAAAATTTACACTTTAATTACTCAAAAAACGTAAGATTTCATGTTACATTGAAAAACGAAAAAAATGCAAATTAAAATATACTACTATAATATATATACATAATATCCCCCCATCGTGAACCACATCAACAAAAACCGGGACCTAGTCCCCGGCGGCCCCGCTAGTCCTGGTTATGGTAGTGGCCATAGTAATGGCGGGACAAGGGGTGCGAAGAATCTCCGGAAGAGATCGGGCTACCAACACCAATGACAATTGGCCCTGGCAACACTAAACACGCGCACACTGCGGACCGACGAGAAGATCGTCGAGCTGGAAGAAGATGTGAGCAAGTTGCGACGGGATATCATAGGTCTATCTGAAGTCCGAAGACAGGGGAAGGACTCGATAGTTATCAATTCCGGTAATTTGCTCTTCTATCGGGAGGCCGACCAACAGTCCCAAGGTGGTGTCGGGTTCCTCGTCCACAAATTTCTCGTGACCAACGTGGTAAATATCGGGTGTGTGTCGAGCAGGGTAGCGTACCTTATACTCAGAATATCCAAGCGGTATTCCCTGAAGGTCATAGGTATACGCTCCGACCTCGAAACACCCCGATGAGGAGTTGGAGGCCATGTACGAGGACATACCTCGGGCTCTACATGGCTTCAAAACCCATTACACTGTGGTCATGGGAGATTTTAACGCGAAACTGGGCAAACGCGACGGTGATGAGCTGAGAGTGGGGCAATTTGGTTATGGGCATCGGAATTCCCGGGGTCACTTGCTGGCTAGCTTTATGGAGAAGGAAGGACTCTCCATGATGGATTCCTTCTTCAAAAAGCAAAAATGCCGCAAGTGGAACTGGGTAAGTCCATACGGTGCCACCAAAAATGAGATCGACTTTACCATGTCGACGAAGAGGCAGATATTCAATGATGTCTCCGTGATCAATTCACTTAAAGTGGGGAGCGATCACCGTATGGTAAGAGGCACATTGAATATCTGTACAAGCCTCGAACGGTCAAGGTTGATAAAATCCACGCTCCGACCGGCACCGGTTCATATCCTAAACCCCGAGAGCTATCAGCTCGAACTCAAGAACCGTTTCGAATGCCTGGGCGAATGCGTAGATGTGGACGAGTACAGTAACGGGTTCTTGGATGCCGTCCATACAACAGGGGCAAAATTTTTTAAGCCCCAGAAAAGCAAGAGAACCAGCAAGATCTCGGGTCCGACCCTCGAGCTGTTAGAGGAAAGGCGCAAGATGGTTCTGCTATCCTCCGACGACATGCCGAAATATCGGCACCTCAACAGACAGATCTCTAAGTCTCTGACTCGCGATCTCCGCCAATACAACACAAAATGTGTTCGTGAGGCCACATTTTGTGTTGTATATATCGAGCAGAATCAGGGATCCAAAGTGTTCTAGAGAGATCTGTCTGTTGGGCAGAGTCAGCTGACAAAGCTGAAGACGGAAGATGGTAGAATTGTATCGTCTAAGCCTGAGCTCTTAGAGGAGATCGAAAGGTCCTATGGACAGCTATACACGACAAAGCAACAACCCGCAAGTACTCCAGCGTCAGACCCTAGAGTTGGATTGACCCGACACTATACCGAAAATATCCCGGACGTCAGCATGCACGAGATTAGTGTGGCTCTCAAACAACTTAAAAACAACAAGGCGCCGGGTGATGACGGAATTACGAGCGAGCTTCTGAAGACCGGCGGTACACCCGCTAGAGAAGCCCTTAGGAAGCTATTTAATTCCGTCATTCTCGAGGGTAAAACGCCACAGGCGTGGCACAGAGGTGTGGTGGTGCTTTTTTTTAAGAAAGGGGATAAAACCCTCTTAAAGAACTACAGATCCATCACACTTCTGACACCTTCTGCCACGTCTACAAGCTGTTTTCGAGGGTCATCACGAATCGTCTCGAGAGCAAGCTAGACGACTTCCAGCCTCCCGAACAAGCCGGCTTCCGTAAAGGCTATAGTACCATAGACCACATAAATACGCTGCGGCAGGTTATACAGAAGTCCGAAGAGTATAACCAGCCCCTATGCTTGGCGTTTGTGGACTATGAGAAAGCCTTCGATTCGATCGAAACCTGGGCGGTGCTACAGTCTCTCCAACGGTGCCGGATTGACTACCGATATATCGAAGTGCTGAAGTGTTTGTATAAAAACGCCACTATGGCAGTCCGCCTCCAGGACCAGAGTTCGAAACTTATTCAACTCCAGCGAGGGGTGAGACAGGGGGATGTCATATCCCCGAAACTGTTTACCACTGCACTGGAGGATGTTTTCAAGCTCTTGGACTGGAATGGATTCGGCATCAACATCAACGGCGAGTACATCACTCACCTTCGATTCGCAGACGATATCGTACTCATGGCTGAGACCACGGAAGACCTACGCACAATGCTCGATGGCTTCTGTAGAGTCTCCCAACAAGTAGGTCTTAACCCCCCACGTGATTACGGCACGCACGGTCGTGCTCTAATTCAAGTGGTCCCATGTGTTTACAGCACGCATGGTCGTGCTCTATAAAAGTCGTCCTATTGGTAGCGGATTTTTTACGTTTTGTTTTACTTAAACCAAGAAACGAAAGTAGTAACTATTAGAATAGTTCATATTCTATGCAACTAAATCGTTTTAGAAGGGTGAGGGAAACGAAACGTGCCAAAAAATTTTGTCTGTGTCTCAGTTGCGAAAGCGTCCGCCATTGTTGTGTTTTGTTCCGCGATCTTTATAATTAAAGTTGTCTTGTGGAAGAAACCGGTGAATATTTTATAAAGATACTGATATAGATTTACTCAGAAATAAATAAATATTAATTGTGAAGTGACATTATTCGTGACAGAGACAAGAAATACAGTGATAAAAGGCAAAAACTTTTAAGAACGGCTATTTCTACTCTTGAAACTTGCTATTTTCGTAATAGTTTTATGATAAATACCCTTTAAATAGTTATGAAAGACATAAAAGTACCCAGATTATTTATCTGAAAACATATTTTAGCAATTAAATACTAGTATTGTTGTACGTTTTCACTGTTATCGTGTTTCAAATGGTAAATAATTCACAGCCACAGTGTTCGCTACAGTAACATGGCGGCCCGGCACGGCGAACTTTTTGTTACGCGTTCGGATTATAATTTTTTTAGTGGCGTTAGATTCATTTGTTACAAATAAATAATGTATTGTGTGAAAACCTAAAGGTATATGTGATAATGTTTTTGTGTTTATGAACCATACAAGTAATGAAATTCATTAATGTGTGATGAAATGTTTGTGCGAACCAGTGAAAAATAACAAACTTCTAAGTTTGTAAGCTTGTTTTGCCGTAAAGGTGAGTATTTAGTAGTAATTTATGTTATTATTATCATAGCTGATTTTATAACAAACACAATGATATGCAATTTATGTGATATAATTATATTAAGGTGTCATAATTATTTTTTTTCCGGTAACCAATGCCAATGAAAATTTGCAGCAACGTGACCCTTTGCACTTGTGGCACTTTGCCTTTAGTTTGATCGCACCTCAAGGGTTAAGATGAACATGGACAAGACGAAAATCATGTCGAACGTCCATGTTGTACCTGCCCCTATTTAAGTTGGGAACTCTAAGCTCGAAGTTGTCAACAAGTATATCTACCTGGGACAAGTAGTCCAATTAGGTAGGTCCAACTTCGAGAAGGAGGTCAATCGTCGAATCCAGTTCGGTTGGGCAGCGTTCGGGAAGCTACGACATATCTTCTCGTCCGATATCCCGCAGTGTCTCAAGACGAAAGACTTTGACCAGTGTGTGTTGCCAGTGATGACTTACGGATCAGAGACGTGGTCGCTCACTATGGGCCTTATCAGAAGGCTCAAGGTCACTCAGAGGGCGATGAAGAGAGCTATGCTTGGAGTTTCCCTGCGAGATCGAATCAGAAATGAGGAGATCCGCAGTAGAACCAAAGTCGCTGACATAGCTCTCCGGATAGCCAAGCTGACAGTGGGCAGGGAGTGGCGGCCACGTACCGGACGACGCAGCAGAGGTAGGCCCCCCGCAAGGTGGACCGACGATCTCGTCAAGATCGCGGGAGGCGGTTGGATGCGGGCGGCTCAAGACCGATCTGTGTGGAGAACCTTGGGGGAGGCCTATGTCCAGCAGTGGACGTCGTTTGGCTGATATGATGACTATAAATTAACAAACAAAGAAGTTAATAAAGTTAATATTTAATAATACATCTACAATATTTTGAAAAAGTTGTAGAATCTTCTTTAAATAATATTTTAGATGTCTATTTATTGCTGTTTTAAGATAATTTATATACCTGCGGTACCTACGGTAAATTTTAGCCCATTGTAAGGTATTTCATAGAGAAATGGGGACAGACCTAGGAGGGTCTGGGCCTTACTACAAACCTGCTATTTTGTAGCAGCTGTAAAAACAGTTAGCCAGTATTTGAGATACAGAGCAAAAAAAAACAATAAATAGGCATCTAAAAATATTATTTAAAGAAGATTCTACAACTTTTTCAAAATATTGTAGATGTATTATTAAATATTAACTTTATTAACTTCTTTGTATGTTAATTATAGTAGTATATTTTAATTTGCATTTTTTTCGTTTATCAAAGTAACATGAAATCTTACGTTTTTCGAGTAATTAAAGTGTAAATTTTAATAAATAGATCAAAATTATACATAATGAATAAAAAACAAATTTCAAATTTGAGTATTTTTCAAGTTTTTGCATTTTCTGAGGTGGTGTAAAAAAATATACATTACTATCGTAATGTATATTTTTTTACAAAAATATACATTACGATAGTAGATATACATTACGATAGTAATGTATATTTTTTTTTAAAAATATACATTACTATCGTAATGTATATTTTTTTACACCATCAGAAAGTAGAGATTTTAAAGAACAAAAAGCCTCCAGTTTTTTTTTTAATAAAGCTGATATTTTGACGTGAGAATTTTCGATTGAAAATAGGGGTGATTTTTTGATATTAAGTTAAAATAAGGTGAAAAAATAAATATTTTAAATCAAATAAAGTACAGTGTATTTGGGTCATAATAAAGTAAGTTTTTACCAAATGAAGAAAAAATTTTTTTTTTGAAAAAGAAAATTTAAAAACCAAAAACTTGGTTATTTGAATTTTTCACCAAAATTTTGAGGCGATGTGAAAAAATTGTAAATACAAAAGTTGTAGATCTTTTTATTACCTACAACTTTGCCATTTAACTTTTTTCCATAGGACTTGTAGTTTTGCCGGAAATCAAGATAAACCACTTTTTACCCTTAAAACCTCCCCCCCCCCACTTCCCGAACTCGGATCGACAGTAATTTATTTTTCCTTTCATTTTTATCATATTGCCCTCCTTTTCTAATGGGTTTCATCCTACTGTAATTTTTTTTCATTTTTTACCATTATTGAAGGCATCGGCCCTGGTCTAAAACCTTAACGGTCTGTTTGAACACGCTTACTTCACCAGCTCGTAAGTGGATTTGAAAAGTTTCTGGAGGGAGATACTTGAAGTTCCTCAAAATATTCTGTCCGGGCTAGGCGATCATTCCTGGTGGACCACGGTCCGGCGAACATTTAACTATCGAGAACTTGTATATAATTATAATCATCACGTTTGAAACTTTCATTAGCGCGACTTAGAATATTATACCGAAGCGTGTGTTCGTAGTACTTTTATTTTTATTTAATTAGTGACACTAGTTATAATTATTATGTACTTACTTTCACATCTACAAGACATAATGAACATACTACCCAGTACCTCTACAAGTTCTTATGTCAGTTAATAGTTTAATAATATAATTAAAGAATGTAACGGGTTTCAACACTGTGGAGTTGTGGGCAATATAAAAAAACACTAGGAGAAAAGTATCGATGAGTAAAACCACAGGACACAGCAAGTAGAGAAACAACCTTTAACTATACAAACCGATAGTGTTCCTATCCATGATACGTAATAGGATTCAGTGACCCAAATCTTACGGTACCGCAATTGTACCGATAGTAAAACCTTTGTTAAGCCACGTAATTAAGTAAACTGTGTGGCTTCTAAGAGTAGATTGCACCACATCACCGGTTAAAGTAAAAGCTAAAGTCAAATTTTACAATAACTTTAACAGTAAACTTGACGGCTGCTGCAAAATGTGTTGCACCAACGTTTTTATTGCTAATGTTAAAGTTAACAGGGTTGCTAGACAAATGAGGCGTAATCTACCCCGATACGCTGCGGGAATTATTTTTTAAGTCCGGCAATACTAGAGCTTCGCTGTTATTGCTTATGTCAAGATGTCAACTATTATATCAAACGTCATACGAATTGAAAGCGCTGAACGCGCGTCATTTTAAAAGATTTTGATTATCTTTCTTGTTTATACTACATCTATTACGAGTTCAAGTTTTACGAAGTGTAGAAGATAATAATGGCATCAAATACAAAAAGCTTGTACGTAAACAGCCAAACAACGTAAGTATGCACAACTTATTCCGGTGCTCATAAGTCATAAGTTCATAACACTTGCGTGTTATTTTTTTACAGCACACAAAAATATGCCTATCTTTACGTTAATTAAATTCTGTATATTTCAGGGAAAGAAGCGTAAACTTTACCGGAGCCGAAGTCGATAGACTTCAATCGTTAATAACCAAACATCAAATGTATTATTTTGTAAGAAAACCGATGCTATAAGTAGTAAGCAAAAGGATAGCACGTGGACTTTAATAGAAAGCGAATTTAATGCCCTTGGAGAGATCCCGCGCACGCGCACTGTGAAGCAGCTCAAATGCAAATTTGAGAATATCAAGAGAGTGGCAAAAAGGTACATAAATAGATACAATGATAAATATATTAAAGGGCCTGGTGCATACCTACTTATTTATTGTTCGCGACAGACATTAAAAAACTCTATAGTGAATAGTGTATTCGAAACTGCGAGTGAAAATCGTGTAAAAATAGTGCTATTCAATCGTGCGGTAGACCGGGTTCGGTTCCCGGACGCGTCAAAGTGATAAAATAACGCTAGAATAGTGAAAATTCGCAAATCGGTAATAAGAAGTACCGTGTAGTGTATAAATATTAAACTTATACTTGTGCTAACCGTTGGGACTTAGATATCGATCATAAATTTAATAGTGTTATCAGTTGTAATAGATAAGAATTAATAGTTGATAAACAGCTGTTTTGTTTACATAGTAGTTTTGTAGTTTTATATGTGTTTTTCAGCTTTGAATAGGCTTGAATTCATGTTTAAATAGTTTCTTATTGCTATTTATTGGTTTATATAGTCGAAATAATCGTAATAATAAACATTTGCATTTTTATCATAAACTTTGTTTATGTACGATAGTGTTTTCTTAAGAAAATTTGTATTTTTACTTATGCATCGTAGGCTTTACTATGTTATCTTAGAATTGAATAAAGATATATTCATGGCGTTTGTTTTATTAGATGCTCCATATAGTTGCACACAACGGCCCACGAAAATTACATACATAACTATAGTATTTCATAGTTTTTTATAGAAAATATAGTGGGCGGACCCTTGTGTGACAACATTTTTCGATAGTTTTTCTTGAATAACTTACGGCCGGTTTCTGAATTGAGAATTTCGCGTTGAGAACAATTTAAACACTAATTATATACCACTTAATCAATTTTCTGTTTCACAAAAAATTGTTTTGACACCTTTTGAGTATTTGTGCTTGTAAAATCTTAAATTTGACACAACATATGATCAATTCATGATCAACTCCATATCAACTCTATATTCGCGTTTCTGAAAACATTTGACATTTGTCAAACCTCACTTAGCACTGATAAATTGAGAAAAAAATAATTACACTACTTTGGTCATTTAACCCGTGATCACGAGTAATATGACAGCCAGTATGTCAAAATGTCCACACTACCGTTGCCAAGCAGCGGCTACGTCATACTGACGTCTACACAACAAGAAGGCCGTTAAACAGAATTTATAGAAAAAAGGTTCAAAGCCTATTCAATATTTGGAACAAATAGATTACAACATTATTAGGAACAAATCGAAGGGATAGAAAATATAAATGACAGATTTCCGTGTTAAATTAATCCAAATAATTACGCTGTGGCCTCCAAGGAGGTATAATTCTATATACCTCCATGGTGGCCACCATGGAGGTATATAGAATTATACCTCAAATATACCTGACCACAAATATTTTGTATTAAAAATAAAACAAACTGACTTTGACATAACATACACGTTCCGTTTTCACTAAGATACCGAATTGAACAAATTCAACAAACTATTCATTAAAATAAAATAAACGTTGAAATAATTTTAAATACAACTTTATTTCGACTTTTTATTTGTTTCCGTATAAAAATAATTAACTGACAAGTGTGCTTCTTTGTAAAATGTTAATTAATACGAATTTATGGTTAGTACCGGTTTTTTTTACTTGTATTGGAACGTACTAGTGTTGTTTGGTTTAATTTATTCATGATTTGAAGAAAACTCAAATGAAAGTGCTTTGAAAAAATATCACTCTGACCTGTGAAACAGAAAAAACTCAAGTTGACTTCAACTAGTTCAGAAATTTTCAACTGATGTAAGCTGAAATTCTCAATTCAGAAACCGGCCGTTAGTGATGCAAACAGTAAGGTTTATGTATTATATACCGTTCGATAGAACTTTTTGAGACTTATCTAGCTATGTATAGAAGATATATGCATGTACCATAGTATTTAAGATAATTACATGTATGTACTTTATCACAAATAAAGATTTGTTGTGCATATGTTCGGTGCGGTGGTCGTCGTTAAGCTAAAGTTCCGAAGTAGCTAAGCGACCATAATTTCGGTCATTTTGTTGGCGTCCCAACCACCATCTTGTAACCAAGTAACCATATAATGTAGCCATCCAGAACCGAACACCTGAACAGCATCGCTCTCAACGTATGAAGATGTTTTATTTCTGAAGCCCCGAATAGATCGAAGCCATACAGTCCACTAGCACATAGAAGATCATCGTCGTAGAAACACTCGCCAGTCACACACCACCAGCGCACTGTGGCGGACCAGCTAAGGTTCGATTCCTGGCATCCGTCATATTTATCTTTTCAACTGTTATTATTTTAATCTGCCTCGTTGGTCTCGCGGCATAAATGTGCGCGTGGGATCGGGAGGTCCCGGGTTCGATTCCTGGGTCGGGCAGAGTTATTGGGTTTTTCTGTCACGAAATTCTCAGTAGCAGCACGGAGTCTGGAAATGTGCCCGGTACGGCAATAGGCTCGCCCCTTATTACGTGGGACTAAAGTATATCTGGCGAAAAGTGGGTGTAGAAATACACCTCTGCCTACCCCTTCGGGGATAAAAGGAGTGACGATATGTATGTATGTATGTATTATTTTAATTTCTACCTAATAACATTTCAGGTAGCTAGCACAGACAGTGGTCCAACCTTTGAGCTTGCCACCGCGCTATATTTTTGGAGACTCGAAATCTAGCCAAGAATGATTTGTTGTCCCATTTTGAAAATCGATCAATTCTGGAGAAATACACTTTTCTTTTCCTAGGCCTTACACTTCATCATCATCCTCCTAGCGTTATCCCAGTTTCAATCTAGGGTCCGCTTACTAGTCTAACCAGATTTGTCTGAATATTAGCTTTTCCACAGAGCGACTGCCTGTCTGACCTCCGCAGACCGAAGGGATAGCCATATCCTATGGTTTAGACTAGTGTCAGTTTATTTAGAAGATACTGACGCCCTATAACGACTGTCAAAAATCTTCATGACAACCGGGACCGGCTTAACGTGCTCTCCGAGGCACGGGACAAGCGATAATTGACAATTTAATACGCACATAACTCCGAAAAGCCGTTGGGGCGTGCCGTGTTCGAACCCGATACCCTATGCATGGCAGTCTGTTGTTACCTCCACTAGGCTATCGCTGCCTTAAACTTATCTGGTCTAAATCGCATTCGTCTTCAGAAGAACTATTTTCTGCGAGTATTTCTCGAAGCAGTGACATTTTTGTGGTTATATTCGATGCATATCAGCAATAGAACCATAGAACTGACTTTAACAATAACATTAACCGGCCAACATCGGGCGGTTACAGTTAACGTAAAATTATGACGTCATTTTAACAATTGTCAAGTGGTGCAACTCATTTTTTGCATAACCGGTACTTTGACAGATGTTGCGATCTTTGTCATTGTTAAAGTAAGATGGTGCAACCCAGTCTAAGGGTTTTATGTAATCTGTTAGACTTTTGAGTTTATTTAGAACGCATTGTCAAAATTTGGTTTGAAGTTTGGTCCTGGACTTAACTATACTATGCTGGTTTTTGTAAATAAATTAATGCTAGAAATCTTTATGCTACGTCTGTCTCAGCAATTCGTATAAATAGATTTCAAATGGAAATAAATATTAGATATCATAGATTTGGTCTCATCTAAAACTGACTTTGGTCTATTAGTAATAAATATATCTTGTGATATATTTATATATAAATATATCAAATAATATGCTGAGATATATCATAATATAGCGAAGCTATAATTATAGTATTTTGTTAAATTTAGCTGTTGCGTTCCGAAAACCGCAACCTGCACTCAATCTCTCTATGGTCGTGTCTTATAAGGCATCCCATCAGCTGTCACCTGTGCTGCAGTACATAATTATGTTTCACATATCTGATATACCAAGTCCCTGTTAAGACTTACCAGCGAAGCCAAATTTTGGTTTATCATCAGCCCTTTATACTGTCCCACTGCTGGGCACGGGCCTCTTCTTACGATGAGACGGGTTAGGCACAAAAGTTGGTTAGGCAGATAAAATTCTTAATATAATATTTCATGTTTTCATATCAAAATTTATTATGAGACTAAATTTAAAAGAGGCTTCTTGTTCAATTGTAGTGCCAAACAAATTTAGGCCTTGTGACCGAAGTGTTAATCTGGGGCTGAGAAGTTAATTCCTACTCAAGCTGTGTTCTTGTCTTAATTCAGTCCATTGAACGTGACATTATCAAGGGCAAGAACTTAAGCTAAGCAAACTATTAGGAACTATTTGCCTATCAAATCCTTTGTGAAGAAAATAGTTACCTATAAAATTATTGTAGACTTCAGAATAGAGTCCCTAAGGGTATTGTTTATGGTATGATATCAATCTGCTTATTCTAACTTCATTTTAGAACGTTATAACCAGTTCGTCGATTTTCGCCATTTCGTCGGGTTGGTGGCTATTTTCATTTACTCCTATTAGGAGCCTTATCTACTTATTATTATTAGATATTGTTTGATGAAAATGTCATTTATCAAACGATACGTAGTAAGTTGTAAATTTTTTTTGTTGTTTTGAATCTAGATAATATTTGTGTCAATTATCTGTTTGTATATTATATAAGATCCTGTCTGAAAGACAAGCTGCAGCCAAAACTATTAGACGCAGGCAGCTGAAATTTGACATGTTTGTTCCTTGTGGAATGTAGGGATGTACTAAGAAGGGATTTCTCCTAATTCCCACAGTGTCAAAGGGATGTGTGAGCATAGCTGCGGGCATCCTCTTGTCTTACAATATTTGTGCAATTTACACAGGGTGTCACAAGACTCATCACCAAGCCGAAGTCTACTCGTTGTAGACATCATGCCGAGTCATACTAACCAAAAATAATACCTAGGAAACGATATTTTTTTAAGGTTTCTCATTTTTTAAACCGCAATTTAAAGCGCGCGCGGGCAATGCTCGAAATACCTACTTATCCATGGGGTCATAGGGCATCTAAAGGACATATTGGCGGGGTAAATGCATCGATTTTGTACCTAATTAGAAAAATTCCATACTAACTTTGAGCCTCAATATCTCCTGAACCAATAATTTCCCAGGTATGGTGACGAAGTAAACAATGTTCGTAGTGATGGGTACAACATAGGATTTCTGTTTTCGTTAAGGGTCTTTTTACACCCTGTATTTTCATAACAAAGATTCATAAAGAAATATTGTTGTAAAAATATAGTGACTGTTTTTTGTTTACCTATAGGTATATTTTGATACTATTGTTACCACATCGTTTATGCGCCCTTTTAAGCATTATATTGTGTGTAGTACTCGTAACAATTTTATCTTTTTTAAATGTTTATTCGTATGGAATAAATGAATTGTAATACTTTTATCACCCTAAATAGTTTCAGACTTCAGAAGAGTCGTACTTAGAACCGAATCGCTTCTTAAATAAATATAGGAGGCTTTCAAAATAATGTAGTTAATAATTGGCAAACATTTTCCATTTACATAATATATGACTGAATTGTATCATCATATATAAAAGTCTTGTATCGCTGGGTACTTTACAAACATTCAAACAACGGACATAAAGTACAGCCAGACTCGATACATCTAATTATGGATCGTACAAAGTCTTGTCACGTGTCTTCTAGTCCACAACACTCGGCGCCGTTGTCCCAAATAAGGAACGCATTCCCCAAAACTCAGCACAATGCTAAACGGCGATACGGTATTTTAACTCATAATACCACAAGTGCTATCAATAAAAAAACATGTTATAAAACTCATTCCCCATTGTCTATTCGACACGTTTTCATTGTGAGTGGGTATTGATTGCAGCTGGACTTGATTGAATTGTGAAATGAATTTAATTGGCTCTATTGTACAATATACTATACATGTTTCTTTTTAACTAGCATTGTGTTCAGTTTTGAGGCCTATTAGTTGTGGCTTTGGGTAGAATTGGTATTTTCATCTTTGGGGTAAACTGGACCTAGCTTTGACTACACAAAAAAAATATTGTCTCCGCATAATATATTCAACAAAAGTGATAGATAAAACTAGAGAATTAGTGAGGCTGTGCAATCGAAAAACATCAGTGGTAAACTATCTACTCTGATCATTGAAATGTAACTACTTTTTACAGATTTAATAAGTAGGCACAAATGCACATGTATTTAATCAGGCATTGCTAGCCGAGTAAATTATAGCCGATTAGCCGAGAGAAATACCAACAAAATCCCATGCAGAGGGTGTTCAAATCCACGGCGTGCAATACTGACTTTTCGAATTTATATGCATCTTATATTGTTAACTATTGCTTGCCCCTTTCCTCGGGCAGCACGTAAAGGTCCTGGCTGTCATGAAGATCTTGTTAGTCGTAACTTTAAGCCAGTACTCCTGAATAAACTGACGCTGGTCTAAACATTAGAACATCGGTATCCCTTAATATGTTTAGACTAGTATACTAGACTAGCAGAAAGTCTTGGATGCAACTGAGATAATGCTAGAACGATGATCATTAATTGCCTGTTTGGCATGCCCATTTACTATGCCTAGGTATGAAATAAGGTGGTTGTGTATCAAATGCAATTCCTTATAATAACATCACAGCCATAAATTCTCTCGGGCAATAAAGAAAACGCTCAATGTATTTCTAAAATTCTTAGTCTAGTAATATCTGAATATTAATTGCCGTATATTTATAGAAATAAGGATACTATTATACTAGAAATAAGTTCGAATCTTATAGGCCGGAACAGAATAAATAAAATCAAATACTTGTACATTTTCTCTTGATGGTTGCATAGCCTAGATATATTATATTATACGAGGACAGGAATTTTATTATCTCTTTGAACTCAAATATTGTATAAGGCGGTTTATTTCTGACAATATTTTAATAAGCTACGGCTCTAGTATATGTATTCGACAATTTTTTGTAGGCATAATTTAATTTCATAGCAAAATATCATTAAGTGACGAGCGGTAGCTATATAGAAGAAAGGAAATCCATCGTGCAATGGCAAAGACAAAGAACAATAGCGACATCTAACAGACACCAACGGAACTAGAACTTAAATCGCCCTTTTTAAGTTTTTGCAAGCAATAAATATAATCCTTGCGTTACTGACTGACTGTCAGATACGCTACAGCCGAAACTATTGGGCGCAGGAAGCTGAAATGTGGCATGTATGTTCCTTGGGGACCGTAGGGGTGCATTAAGAAGGAATTGCCCGAAATTCCCACTGGATCGGCCAAAACGGGTAAATTTAAAAAAAAATGCAGGCGTAGCTGCTGGCGTCCTATAGTAGTTATACAAGTTTCCAGCTCTTTTTGACGGGCAGCAGTCCACTAGGAGCAATCACTTTCTCCGGAGGATCTCCTTCTACTTAAAGGAACACCGCATCACTCTTTCGTTCACAAGTATTCTTAACTTCGTATTTTAATAATTACCTATAGTAAGTTACGTGATGCATAGTCTCAAAAAAGTTTGTCTTTCTTTTTGTTCAAGGTAACTTCTCTAATGGCTAAATCCGATGGATTTGAATGGGTTTTTCACTGGAGTTTATAGGACTTTGTAAATTGTCCCGTTAGGTGGTGCTATTGCCGAGATACCAAAAATAACGCGGATGAACCCGTAGGGAACAGCTAGTTTATTAATAAAATATAGTGTCATAAAACACTAGAAAGATCGCAGCCTTAAAAGTTTATTATTTAATCATCAATGTAATAAAATATATCCCTTCGTTAAACCCAAGCATTACTTGGCGCAAGTTTGTAGGCGAAGGTGAAATTCGAGCAATCACGAAAAGTTTTATTGGGTTTTTATGGAAAGGGATCTAGGTTAGTCATAGAACGTGCAAATATATAGGCGTTGGGGGTATATAATACTATGATGTAGTAAGGGTTAATAGTCCTTTACATCCATACTAGAGTTCGGCCGGGGCTCTGCTCACTTTTATCCATTTCTACTTCCATTTAAGAGCTAGTGGCTTAGTAGCTTCAGTGGCGCGATTACCATTGGCTTGGGTTTTCTGCCCTTTCTTTGACCTCTTGATATTATGACCTATTTATCCATTCAGGTTGGAAATTTCCAATTCCACTTTGTCAAATTTTAAAAAAACATGTCAAATTTTAGGTTCTAGTTACCAGTAAAGATAAAGATATTTTTATTGCGTAACTGTGTACAAAAAAAGGTCTTACAATAACTGGATAGCAATACAGTAATTAGTCCAACAGTTTATCCCTATCGGATATGCAACAAGAAAGAAACACAAAATTAATTTCTTAACATTAAGCATATTTGTTACAAAAGAACTCATTTAAGTTATAAAATACATGATTATGTAGCCATTTCTTTAGTGTTGTTTTGAAGATGTTACCATTTAATTGCTTGATTTCTGTGGGTAAATGGTTAAATATACGAATAGCAGTAATATACGTACTTTTATAATAGATCATGTTATGTATATTCGGTAAGTTTATATTATACTAGAGGACGCCCGCAGCTACGCCCGCATATTATTTTATTTTACCCGTTTTGGCCGATCCCGTGGGAATTTCGGGAAATCCCTTCTTAGTGCACCCCTACGGTCCCCAAGGAACATACATGCGAAATTTCAGCTTCCTGCGCCCAATAGTTTCGGCTGTAGCGTGTCTGTCAGTCAGTCAGTAACGCAAGGATTTTATATATTAAGATTTGTATCTATTGCGTATATTACTCTTAGTCGCCGATTTGAAAGTAAAATAGTGCATGTTGTTTTTTACAAATAAACAAATCTCAAGAATATAAATTGCTGTCAAAGTTAGAAACCCTTTCGACTTTAAAATATCTCGTAGCGACTCAGTACTATGCATTTTATAGATTATTCTCAAGCATTTTTTTTTTGAAGTATGAACGTCGATTCAACATTGGTCGAGTTACCCCAGTAAATTATGCCATAAATTAGAAGTGGATAAACATTACCATAATAGGCGCTTCTTGTTACATTTACATTAGTAGTCTAGTGTTAAGACTGATAGTGCATAACAAGCACTTGATATATTTTTATTTATCTTTTCAATATGGGCCTTCCAATTTAGTTGTTGATCTATTGTAACGCCAAGAAAGTTTATATCTTTAACTTCTTCAATTTCTAGTAGTTTCGGCTGTGCATAGTTTAACATTGTAGCGTGTATACGAGCAACGCCAAACTTTAGAAAAGCAACTGTCTCTAAAACTCTTAGGGATAAAGTAATTCAAATTGAAATTATAACGACTTTCAAAACAGTCTGTCTAGTGTTACGCTTAGTCCTCGTTAAGTTACAAAGCACAAAATACCTACATTCATTATTATTCAAACACATTAGCAAAACAGTAGTACATTTTGTGTCATTACGTAGAATTTCGTTACCCTGCCAAACAAGCGTTATACCTTCGTAATAACTTAAACGAGAAATTATATATTCGTACCTCGTTTCACTTATAGGCATTTACCGGTTAAGATGTTTTTTATATTATTTTTAATTTTTATATGTTTACACCTGTATCCCCGAAGGGGTAGGCAGAGGTGTAATATTACACCCATATTTCGCCATGTTATGCATGTTAGATCCCACGTTAAGGCCAGGGGGCCAACCTATTGCCGTTACCAGGCAAATTGCCAGACTCCATGCTGCTACGACGAAACGTTCGTAACAAGTTGTTTTTAGATAATCACGTGATTGAGATGCGTTACGGCCATATTTTAAACGTTTTTATTGAATCGTATGCTTATACAGTTAAGCCTTAGGTAATGTTATGCCTAAGGCAATACCGAGCTCATCCATTTAACCGCAACTGCCAATAATCGTGCAATGTATCTGGATTAACTACATCAATCCGTTATCTTGTCAGTTCATGTTTAGCGCGTAGGAAGGCTTTACATAAGGCGAAACAAGGCTTTTATGCGGTTGTCAGTGAAAATTTAATGTTACTCAAAGTAGGCATTAGCATTTGCCGGTTTCCATATTCAGTTAGGAATATAATTTGCCTGATAAGTAGGATTCTTAATTCCAAATGAAGTGAATGAAGGTTGTTACGCTGTAAACTTAAAGGTGTATCAGTTGTAATAGCATATTTCTATGCCCATACCAGTTCTACTCTGCAGTGGCACCTGCCCATTTGCCACGATTAGCGTTCTTTTCCTTTTCTTTGGACGACTTTTATGGGATAATAAAGAATACGGATCTTACGTAAATAAACGCGCAAAATCCATTTTCCTTACATAAAAAAAAAATCAAACTCTGAATCTATAATACAGCAACTGGTTAAGAAACATATTTATGTGCTTGTCAGCACAGATATTGAAACCAAACCGAAATAAAGGTTAAATATTCAGCAATCAACTTTTGTTCTTCAACTTTTCCAAGAAACAAACAACTTGCCGATCCAGTCATTAATAATTTTTGAACAAAATGTCGTTATTTGCATCGTACGGTAAAAATCAGGTTACTTTTTAGGAGAAAACAACACTTCACCCAAGGTATATTCCACAACTTAAAATATATTGCGGAGATATGTTTCAGGTTAGTGTACTTTCAATTCTTGAGTAATTTCAACAATGCCGCGATTTCTGCTTAATATATTCCCCAATAAACGGCGATGTAAAGGATTTTTATTACGCCCTTTTAATACCTATTGTTTTTATTTTTATTTGTACTGCATATTATTAATGTTGTAGTAGTTTTAAGTTATTAATATTATACCCATTACTTTTTTTATTGTTTTGGAGATCTCAATCTTAATGAAATTTAATAATTTTCATTTAATGTAATTATTTTTAAACCAAGGTGAATTTCTATTTACTTAGCCCGTCATGAGTCACACGAGATGTAGTCATAAATTCTCCCGTGACCACAGCCGCAGTTAATCATTACGATGAATCGACTTCTTACCGACATTGTCTACAAGTTAGTTTTGTAAGCGTATATTGTATGTCTATCCAGCTGTCACTTCTGCTCGTATATGGCGCAATACGATTAGAGTGATTGAAATTTAATGCTCATAGAAGCCATTAGTTTGCTTATTGAATACATCGCATTTGATCATACGTAGAGCTAAAAGAATTTTATAAACCTACGAGATGAAACTAACGTAAAGAAACCAGGTTAAAAGACACCAAAAAGTTCTCAAAATACAAGTTTTATATAAATTCTAATTTAAAACAACTGACTGACATAGGAGAAATGAGAGATGTTTATGTGCCTCTATTTCTTTTACAACGTATTGATCAGCTTACGACGATTGTGGTTGCGAATAGAGTATAATAGAAAAAAGATTAAAATGATTCAACTAACAGATTCATCATCATCATCCTCAGGTCGATTGACGTAAGACGTGGCCACACCAGCGTAGACGACACTCTTGCAGTTTGTCAGTAATGTCACGGACATGAAGGCTACCCCGTATGCGGGCGTTCCTAATGCGGTCCTTCCGCGTGACTCCACACATCCAGCGCAGCATCCGTGACACGCAGACTCTGCTTGTGTCGCTCAAGCATAGGCCACGTCTCACTGCCATATAACAGGACAGGTCCAATGATGGATTTATAGACCTGTCCTTTGAGCTTAACCGGCATTATGGGGTCAAAAATGACACGGCTTACCTCACGCCATTTGGCTGCCGAAATGCGTGCCTTGACGTCGCAATCAATGTCACCAGACGCATGCAGTACTGATCCATTCTGAGGTTCTTGACCAGGTCCTTTCGCTCGGCAATGTCTCCACCTATACGAATTGACCCGGGATCTGTACTGTTGTAGGCCAAGTACTCGGTCTTCGCCACGTTTATTTCCAGACCGCCGTTCTCAAGTGACTCCTTCCACGCATTCGACAATTGCACGCTTACGCTATGCTAACTGCACAGGCCCGATTTAACTAACAGATTGTGTATTAATAATTAAAAGATTTGTCTATTGAAATATCTGAAAAAATAAAACGCCGGACAAAATAAAGGTAATCCATTTGAGTGCTTTGGAGATGTGAACACACGTATATATTGCGGTTGACAACTGAAACTTTTTTTTAAAGCTAAAATATAACGCGATTAGCACCTAGAGCTGTGGTAAGGATTAAATATGCCATCTTCGAAATTCTGTTTCGAGGTTAGGTTTGAAATTTCGTACAACCTACAAAATAATATTTAGTGAAGTTGCCATGTTGGCAAACTAAATTAGGGCAGTATTCGAAACAGTATAAAAAAATGATGAATAAAACATGAGCTTTACTACAATGGAGATTAGTGTTTGTTTTGTAACAACAACAATAATTGCCGTTCAGCACAAATGCTACTGTTTATTCTCTTAACAAGGCTTCAAGCTTTTTATTTCAATGCTTAATGTTAGAGTTCACCTTGCCGTGCTTTGGTTCTAATTTTGGTTTTTTAACAGTTTAAATTATAGGCACTAGAACCTTGCTGATTTCAGCATGCATGATCCGGAGAGGTATTAACCTTTCACTGAATATAGACATAAAGTAACAATATTAAAATTTATTCTGTTGCATTTGTCTGGTGTGTCTTAGGAGAATTAAAAAACAATGCAAGTATTCAGCCAAATGTTCTACTCTGTACGTAACGCAGATATGTCATGATACTTAGATAACAAGACAAAAATAAAAAAATAAAGAAGGCAACGATGCTCTAGTGGACTTTTCGAAGTTATATGCATATTAAATTGTTAATTATCGCTTGCCCTGTACCTCGGAGAGCACGTTAAACCGTCGGGACCGGCTGTCGTGAAGATCTTTGACGGTTGTTAAGGGGAGTCAGTACCCTCAAATAAACTAATACTGGTCTAAACCATGGAATATCCCTATCCTTTTAGGTTGCGGATGTCAGGTGGCAGTTGCTCTGTGGAAAAGTTTATATTCAGTCTTAACTGGTTAGACTAGTAGGCGGACTCCGTGCTCCAAGGCGTTTACGTTTTGGATACAATCGGGATAACGCTGGGATGGTGATGATGACGACTTTCATAACAAGAAAAGCTAAACACCAAAATTCCGAACACCTACTGCGAGTGATGTTAAGCGCTGGAAATAATATTATTGTATTAAATTTACTGGAAAGGACCACAATGGGTTGTGGTTTATCAAGACACCATATAATGTGGGGTGGGAGCGGTAAAGAAGTGTCTTTGTGTCTGACTGATTGAGAAGGATATTAAATGGACTGTATAACTGCAGGATAGCTGGAGAGCGGCATTAATTTAAGGTTTGGGAAAGAGAGGATTCGCCGTACCTTGTATTCGTTGCAGGGTAGATAATATTTATTGAATTATTGAGTGTACTTTGACTAAATAATACATTGAAATACATTACATATTCCCCTCTCCTGTTTTAAGAGCTATTTACTAATTTTGAAATACAATCTATATAATGCTATTTATATACAAATGATTTTATTATAAACTATGCTGTGCCCAACAGTGTCCATAATTGTATCTAGCTTAAGAATTTATGTACCTACCACCTGAAACCACATTATGGAAAAGCAATAAACTATTGAAGTCCTTCATAGGAACACGTGTTTGCCACACTTCACGAATAGGCACCCACACGCTACGGATCTCTCATCACGGACAGTGAGGCTAGGTTCTAAAAGGCTAGACCGGTCACTTCTTGTATAACGGCTCAGATGTATGTGCGAAGCAGCGAATGAACGACGAATAGCGACTTGTAGGAAGCGGAAATGGGATTGGGTTGCGGTGGTGTTAAATAAACAGTGTAATCGAATACGTTTTATTACATGAGAGCGAGATGGAGCTAACATTTACATTGATGCCAGAAAATTCTAGGTACCTTGTGTGTCATTATCCTTCACAATTAAAATCTGCCTTACGTTTCCACACAATATGCTTTACAATGTGAAAATATGAATGAATTAGAAGTATGATTAAATTCCTAGGTCACCGTTTATATACCTATAGTCACAGTTTATACATATCACAGTTTATTTTAGATTTTACAACACTATTAATTTTAACTAACACTGTGACACGAGAAATTTATTTATATAGATAAAGGTGTAATAGTTTTTATTTGTCCTGACGTTTTTTGTATTCCATGTTTCTAATTAATAGGTGCTTTTCCTCACAATGATTTAAAAAAATATTAATTTACCATACATATAATAACCTCAAATTAATTTTATTAAAATAACACTGTAACTCGATCATAGTTTCGCTACATATTGTCCCTAGGACGAACAAACATCGATCGTGTAACAATATGTCAATAGAGCCCTTTCGTTTTATTTCCAAAACGTGAATAGGAAGAGTATTAATGAGTGTGATGTATTAACATCAAAAAATGAGTTAGAGTTGTATGTATGAGATCAATATATATATATTTCTTTAAGTGTCGAGAGGTCTGGTCACAAGCAGAGCTGGAACGAGCTTTCAACCTCGGCTTGGACGTTGGCTTGCTACTGGTGCCATTCTTCATCATGTCGTTCGCGTACTCTCTGATTGTGACGAAACTATGGCGAGGCATGAGGCACGAGATACAACATAACTTCAAGTGGCAGCGACATTGTGAGTGAATTTTTATATTTTTTTTATGAATTACCTTTTTTAAATCTTTTATGTATGATAATAATATCATCTTTGCTTTCGTAGTACGAGGTTATCGCCGTCACCTGATCTAGAGCTTAGGTATTGAGAAGTTGAGTACCTACTCAAATCATATAGTGTTGTTAGCATTCTATGCAACACGGCGGCTAGTTAATATAGATTGGCTGATTATACGGGCAGTATTCTAGCCACCCTACCCTGCCTTAACATTACTAACTCGTAAATCTATACGTATTGAAAACCAAACGATGAAGTTAGAAAAATAGGAATATAATAAAGCAGTAGGAGAAAAAGTTGAGTTTGAAAATATAACATAAACTTTATAAAGTTTTATTCTGCTGAACAATTCTGCGCTTAAGATTTTTCTGACCTAAAAATCAAGGTCAGAAGTTATAACTAAGATAGGTATAATATAGATTGACAAAATGTATCAATTAAATTAATGTCTGAGTTCATCATTTATATAAAATGTATCTATATTATTTAGCATATTGATATATATTAAATTGTATTTGTATAAATTATGTATGTATTTTGTATATTCAGACAATAGTTTTTATTTAATAACAGAAATATTTAAATGCAATTGAATTAAAACTAATTATAACTAAGTGACTATTTACATATAAATTAAAAACATAATTTATATACTTCAATAACTAACAAATAAAAGCAATATGTACATAAAAAAATGCTTTTATTTGTTAGGTATATATATGTATAAAAGAAAGTCGTGTTAGTTACACTATTTATAACTGAAGAACGGCTGAACCGATTTGGCTGAAAATTGGTGGGGAGGTAGCTCAGAACCAGGAAAAACACATAGGATACAATTAGTTGCAAAAAATAATCTGGGAGAGATTTTAGGGAGGGTCGAAGTTTGTAGGGACAAACCTACTACCTATTGACAGTAATAACGCATGCGCTGTAATAATTTAGAGCTGCGCGCGCATGTGCTATCGTGTATCTGTCAGTACTGTCACATTATACATTGTCATACGGTGCACTGTCATTACTTCGTTCACTTACTTATAAAAACTAATAATTGTCACTATTTATGCAAAAAGGAACCACCCAGCAAAAACGCTCTGAGATATAAATAGATTTACAAAAACATGTGCAGCTCTGTTAGATTATGTAAGTAAAATATTACATATATTTTACATAAATGTATTGATAAATTACTCATTTAAGTATGTGTATATAAATTTGCTCTGGATCCTCCTAAACTTTCTAGATAATTAAGAAAAGGTGCATGTGGTTCCTTTTAATATTTACTAACTAATAGGTTTCCTCATATGCAAAAAAGAATCACAACCCATAGATTTACCGATAAACGTGAAACTGAGTATTTATATCTATCTTATACTAATATATAAAGCTGAAGAGTTTGTTTGTTTATTTGTTTGTTTGGTTGAACGCGCTAATCTCAGGAACTACTGGTCCGATTTGAAAAATTCTTTCAGTGCTAGATGGCCCATTTATCGAGGAAGACTATAGGCTCTATAACATCACGCTATGAGTGACGAGAGCAGAACGGTAGCCTAAAATAACGCGGGTGTAACCGCGGGCATCGTCTAGTTATATATAGATTTGAACGCAAATTATATCACAGGGAAGCCATATCTCATCGGCAGCTTATATATTTAATATGTTTTATTGTTACATTAAACATACGCTATTTGAATAATATGAAGACGGCAATATTAACTCTGCTTTGTCAGTGAAATAGGTTATTTTCTTCGGTAATTAATTCTCTACAACAAAATATAGTACATTTCTCATTTTATCGCAGTATTTGAAACTTCACTACAATTTATTGCTTACTTTACGAAGACGGTAAATGTAGAGCAATATTGTAAAATTGTTCTGAAACATCTGGCATGGAAAGTCTTAATGAAGAAATAATACAAATGTGGCGATACTAATCTCTAGTGGCAATACCTTTACTGAGCAAAGAGTAGGTAGTAAGTAAAGTACTGCGTAAATGATATTTGTATGGAAACTCTGAATGCAATATGTGACAAAGTGATGTCATTGCTACTGATATTATAAACAGGGCATTGTATATTTATCTACATATATGTGTGTTTCATTTTCACAAGAAAATGATTGAAACGAAATATTGGTGGATTTTACCGTATGAATAAATCAGACCTCGAGAACTTATCCTTACTCTTTCTGTAAATACGAAGTTCACTGGTTCTTTATGTAACTTTCCGTTCGCATCTGAATTCACGAATGAATAGTTGAAATTGAAAAAGGTGCAGGCCTAGGCCACTATATTATCCACGTAAAAAATACGTAAATTGCAAATCTTATTTTGGCAATCAGAAGGGGCCTATGTCCAGCAGTAAATTACAAAGGGTAGTCCACTGTTTGATATAGACCTCTCATAATTTAGAGTAGCCCAGACTACACTCGATTTGACATGGAGTTTGGTGTCTAGTTTTCCTTCCCTACCGCAAGATACAATTTGCTCCGTGCATTTCCCATAGTCACACATACGACATAACATAACATAACTTCACGCCTGTTATCCCCGAAGGGGTAGGCTGAGGGGTTTTACACACCCACTTTTCGCCAGTTATGTTTCAGTCCCAATGTAATAGGGGGCGAGCCTATTGCCATCTACCGGACAGATTGTTAAGCGAGCGATAATTAACATATTTAATACACACATGCCTTCGAAAAGTCTGAGGTGTGTGCCCGGGGTACCTGGGTATCGAACCCGAGACCATCGTCTCGGCTGTCCGTTACGTACACCACTGGGCTATCGCCGCTTTCACACATACGACATCCACGGAATTAATTTGGGTAGTGACACTTTGTATTCTTAATTCAGCACACGGATTCTATTTTATTTTACAATCGTCTAGCCAACTTTAACTTCATATTATATATTAATAATAGCTGCATCCTAGATACTATATCGTAAGCTGGTCACGTAAGTGCACCTCTTTGTAAAGAAAAATGTTATTTCATGAAATTATATCAAAGCATACTGGGTGAACATTTTGCCGGGTCACTCAATTTATTGCCTATCTATAACGTGGTTAAAGAAGAAATCGTATAAAAATTTGCCTTGCATCGGTGGATGTTGTTAAGGCTCTAGAGGTCAGTGCATACGGGTCTTAATTTGGTGGGCCAGTGTTAAGTACTCTATAATTGTCACGATCTTTACTCATACATATTTACCAGTGAAAAGGTGGTAGGATACTTGATAATGTTTCTTGGGAATAATTTCTAGAATAAGTTTTTTTTTTCTTTAATCTACTGCAACATGGCAATCTGTTGTACATAACAATAAGCCATTTCTCTGTTCGATATTAATTTATCTGGTAGTATTCGTTAGCTTGGTGAGACACGACTCAGTAGGGTGCCTCATTCTGTCCTGATAAATCTATCTATGAGTGTTGGCATAATATATCTCTTTTATCGCCTATAGTGCAAACTTCCTTCTCCGCTCAGCTTGAGGGCGAGCTTGTTTTTATGAATTGCAAGTCTTTCCTGATAGACATTGCTATACTTCGCAATCTCTTGTTTGACAGTTGGTAGCTTTAAGTCGTGATAAATAATTTTATTGTTTATGTACTGTGGTATATTGAAGATGGCTCTAAGTGTTTTGGTTTGGAAACGTTCCAGTATTTCGATGTTACCGTTGCTGGCTGTACCCCAGAGCTGTATGCCATAGGTCCAAATTGGTTTTAAAATGGATTTATACACTGTTAACTTGGTGTGAGTACTCATTTGTGAGTGGCGTCCAATAAGCCAGTACATGTTTCGCAATTTTAGGTCGAGTTGCTTCCGTTTGGCCCATATGTGTTTTTGCCATGTGAGTCGTCGGTCTAGGTGCATGTCTAAGTATTTCGCGTGATCGTCTTGGGGAATTTCATCATTGTAAATTGTCACAGGGGGACAAGTATCCCTCCTGAGTGTAAATGTTACATGTGTTGACTTGCTTTTATTAGCTTGCATTCACCAGATTTTTAGCCATTCTTCAGTTTTGTCAATGTGATGTTGTAGGTGTTCAGATGCGATTCTTGGATTCTCGTTTGTGGATAATAGGGCGGTGTCGTCTGCATATGTTGCAACTAAAGTGTTGTCTGTTTTTGGTAAGTCAGCAGTAAATATAGTGTACAGTACAGGACCCAATATACTACCCTGAGGCATTCCTGATTTGATTTCGTACATGTCCGAAATACCCTCGTTGAATTTCACTTCAAAGCATCGACCAGTGAGGTAGGACTTTAATATGTTGTAAAATGAGTGCGGGAGCATTTTTTTTAACTTTATAAAGTAGCCCTTCATGCCAAACTTTGTCGAAGGTCCGGCTAATGTCCAAAAAGACTGCCGAGCAATACTTCTTCGTCTCTAGCGCTCTGCTTATTGCGTCAACGATGCGGTGGATTTGCTCAATGGTACCGTGATTCTCTCTGAAGCCAAATTGATGGTCTGGAATTACGTCATTTAGGTGACTTCATCCTCTTCAGTAATTTTTTTTCGAATAGTTTTCCTATTAAGGGCAGTAGACTAATCGGGCGGTATGCAGCTACTTCATTAGGTGGCTTACCGGGCTTGAGCCACATTATCATCTGAGCTATTTTCCATTGTGGTGGGAAGTGGCAGAGTCGGAGGCAAGCATTGAATATGTTTATTATTGCAACAATTCCTTTTCTTGGGAGATTTTTCAAAAGGACTCTATCTATTAGGTCATATCCCAGTGCTTTTCCATCTTTTAAGTGTTTTATTTCGCTGGCTACTTCGGAAACAGTAACATATTTTACTGGGAGACACATTTGTTGTGCACTGTTTAAATGTCATTTTACCACCGAGTTGTGCTCTGTTGTCAATTCAGGAAATGATTGAAACACTTTACTTAGATATTCAGCAAATGTTTGGTCTAGAATATGTGGTACCCGAAATTAAACCTACTCCGCGACTGTTTTACTTTAATTATTTCTTGAATCCTTCTTTAAAAATATAAAATAAGGGTGCCAAATTTCATAGTTGTGTGCTATTTTGTTAAATGGGGGTTTAAAATTTGTGCCCCATTTACATCCATTTAAAACGTTAAAGTGTATTATTTATTTGTTAACAAAACGGAGCAACAGAGTAATTGAATAGCTGGAGAGCGACATAGGCTTTTTGCGGACAATATTTCATTTCCACGAAAAAAAGCAAGCACTATTATAGCCTATCTCACCTACCGCATAATACAGCAATACAGTAGACCAATCTCGTAGTAGATCAAAATATACTAGAAATGTACCCTTGCTAGCATAGCCTATCTTAAAATCTATCTTGAAGAAAAGCTCATTTATTAGTAGATATTCTAAACTGGGCTTATCGAGATTGTAACTCAATTTACTTAATGTAGAGATGCCAGCGCCATTTTGAAAACGACGAATTACGCCGATCAATCAGTCTTGATATCTCATGCCGGCATGAAGAGGGTCAAAAAAAGACAATCCTAAAATATACTTAGAAAAGTAATGGATATCGTCTCTAACAAAATTCACTATTTCAAGTACTTCAAATAGTGGATTATATTACATTTATTGGCAAAGATTCTTTAATATAGATCATCTAACTAAAAGCTTTGTTCTACTCACTAAAGCCTTTTTAAACGATTCCTGAATAATTATTTTCAAAATTACTGTAGTGGTTTAACATTAAATAAGAACTGCTTAAATGTTAGGTACGGTATATGAGAAAAATACTATACTGTTTTGCGGGAATTTGAAAAGATTTGTTTGATAAGTTTGTCTATTTATAATGTTCACTAGTTTGCTTAAAAAGCAATTGGAGTGAACCGAAGTTGCTGTACCTAATGCTGCTGACGAACTGAGTCATCTCTTCATACAGCTCTTAGCAGTTTACTGCTGGACGTTGGCCTCTCCCAATTTGAGTCACAATCATATTGTGAGTCAATAGGAGGATTTAGCCTATTATACCACACTATAGGATGCCCGCGGTAACACCCACGTTATTTAAGGCTACTGCTCCGCTTTCGTCGCTAATCGCGCGATGTTATATAGCCTATAACCTTCTTCAATAAATGGACTATCTAACACTGATAGAATTTTTCCAATCGGACCGGTAGCTCTTGAGATTAGTGCGTTCAACCAAACAAACAAACTCTTCAGCTTTATATATTAGTATAACCTAATGGAAGGAAAGAGGAACCCACCACGCACCCTCGAATTGACCACCCCAACTATTGCAATAGAAAAAGGTTGACAATATCGAACTCCTCTAAAAGGATAAGGGATATAGGAATGGTATGGGTTCCAGGAAGATACCTGACTTGCAGTATCCCGCTGTATGCGCCGACTATTCTTCGACACGTGTTTCGCCTCTGCACGAGGCATCCTCAGGAACGATGGGCAACGACTGAGCGCTTTCTAACCGTGGGCATGTCTTATAAGCGATTGTACTTTCTAATCCCCTCCCTCCGTTGCTCGACTGATGTGAGTCATTATGACGGTGTGCGAATATATTCAGCAATGGGGACCCGTTAAAGTACAAGCATACATTACTGAACGATCAAACCAACTTTACAATACCGCTACCACTTACGCTATTTGCTCAATACTAAAGGAATCGTTTCAAGATCGAAGTTGCAATGCATTCTTACTGTTTGCGAAAGACTTTAAAGTCTTTAGCAATGCTGCCTAGGGCCATGACTAGAAAAGTACTCTATACACATTAAACTTTTTTTTATTTATAAGTTTATATCAATAGGATGTTCCTTGCACCCAAAATTGTCATCACCTTACTTCTCTTTGCTATACAGTCTCTTTAGGAATCATCAAATCGAAAAAAGAAGTGCAGCTTCTTTTTCTCCATTTATAGTCAACGATTTCGAGACTTTTGTAGCGGTTGTGCAGGCATTTTCAGCTACTTGCCGTCTTTTATTTCGGTAGTATAAAATTAGTAGTTAAGGATGGAATATGTGAATCAAGGCGTACTCCACATGCGCCAATCCTGTGAACTCCTTCAATTACCGAATAATATAATGTCAACTCGGTATTATCCTGGCTTTACTTCCATATCCATAACACTGATAGGGATATACTTCTTAACTTTATTTATATCAATACTTACGACCTTAGTCTTGAGTAGATTTTATTGCTTCAGGGAATCGCGTGTGTATATTGGCAATACCAACAAAATATACGCCTGTAATTAAATTGTAACTTTATCCACAAAGTTTTTCACTCTCAAGTTATATATATGCAAACAACTCGAATGCAATAAAAACATTGTATTTCGGGCGCTCGTCCAAAAACAGTTCTCAGCATTATTTAAGAAATAAGTTGCTTCATTCAGACAACAACTATTACGTGTTCTGTTAACCCTCGTAACGAACATCCTGTGCCAAACGCTGCATTATATATCATAAGTTTCAGCCCAAGGTGACAATGCAGGCAATTAAATTACGTGCAATATGTTAGTCTTAGAGGTGGCGGAGGTAAATCTGCAATTAACTTAATACCTCCATTTTGAGTCCCTCATTAAGAAAAGGCACGTTCACACAAAGCTTCGCTTCGTAACAGATTGTTGAGATCGCTCATAAAAATATTGTTTAAAAAAACGAAAGATTAATTATTGTCCGCGTTCTTTCTATTTTATTTTCTTGTTGCTAATTGCTTACATCAAATTAATTTTGCATTGCCGCGTTCTCTGATGCCAAATGATTTTAAGGTTCCGTAGTGTTTACTACGGAACCATAAAGAAAAGACCCTTTATAGTTCGCCAACCACACGGATAAAACTAAACAATAAAATAAAATAAACGATATGTTTACTGGTAGCTAGCTCCCTTACACGTTAATGAAAAACCGATTTTTTTTATTTACTACAATATTTTATGAGCTAACGTAAGATAGGTATTTCAAAAGCAATAACGATTTACTTTTTATTTAGGGATCCATTCAGGAAATATTTAGTAAACCATTAATAATACTGCAAAGTGGAGAACATTTTTCAATTCGTGGTTTTCCTCTACTTTCTAAATTACTTTCTAAATTATATTTGGGCGTGAGTGTAAACTATATTTTACAGTGACATACATATTGAAGTTTCAATGAAAATTATAGCGGATCATAAGCTTTACTAAGCCTAGTATTATAACAAAACAAAAATTCTAGGTTTACAAAAATCTAGTACTACCCTCTCAGAATACTCATGGACAGTAACAACATCAATGCTGTCGCTCTGCAATAAATAATCCCTTTCAGAAAACAATAAGTACAATTATAAAAGTGCATATTTTAAAACGAAGTTATTTTAAAATCCCGGGTCCCGGGAAGCAGGTCCTGCTGCTGCAACGGCGGAAACCCTCAAACGGCGCAAATACGGAAATTTTGTCGGCAATTACGTATTTGAGCCGTTTGGGGTAGAAACGTTGGGCCCATGGGGTCCGAGCTCGTTTCTTGTGCCGAGAAATTTCGAAATGCTTGATCGACGTCTCACTTGACCAGAAGGCTGGTTTATTCTTTGCTCAAAGAATCAGCATTGCCATCTAGCGTGGCAATGCTGCCAGCCTTCTGGGCACATTACCCCATGACAGTGACGTAGAGGTATACTACGACGCCTAAACGCCTCGTACCTTGCGTTTATAAGAATATATTATTATTATTTTATTTTCTTTTTGATTTAGTTGTAGGTTTATAAGTTTAGTTTTAGTTGTAAATAGTAATTAAGTAATAGTTAGTGCAAATGTAATTAAATGTAAAATAATTGAATTGAAATAAAATAAAAAATATTTAAAAAAAAACCGTACCTAAACTGTTACGTTTCGTTCGGTGAGTGAGAGTGCCGGAGGCCCTATCCCCTATTCCTTCTCCCTCATCCCACTCCTCATCCTATCCCTTTTCCCAACCCCAAAGGCCGGCAACGCACTTGTGACTCCTGTGGTGTTGCTTGTGTCCATGGGTGGCGGTAATTGCTTACCATCAGGCGATCCGTCTGCTCGTTTGCCGCCTAATACTATAAAAAAAAATTATAAACAACTGGCAATAAAACTCCAAAAGTACACTTGAGCATCCACTTGTAATGAGCATTCTTGCAAATTGTACATTACAGATAAACAAACGAGTGTGTTTAGGCGAACATTTCATCGAGCGTTCCCGCAAGAATTCTAGCGAATGGACAATAAATTTGCTTAAGGTTTTTGCCGATTAGAGCGTTCGCTAGAAAGATCGTGCAATTGCACTTAGCTTTTCGTATCTTTGGCTCAGAAGGCCAATTATCGTATTTTATATAACATTGAAACTATATTTAGAACGAAATGAGATTAGATTTTGAATTGACTCAGAATCGGTATTCTGCTAATTTAACTTATTTTTTTTTTATTTATTTGGAAAACAAACAGTATCTTACAACTAGATTAACAATTTTTTATCAACTGCAAACCATTTATGAGTTTTCACATATGAACATTTAATGCTTGATCTAATGAATTACCTATAAGAGCTTCTTTCTCTTAGCGTTATCCCAGTTTCAATCTGGGGTCCGCGTCCGGTAATTACCTATAAGAGCAAAAAATGAATTTTATTCCAATACATTAATGCAAAACTGGGAGATATTAAAAAAATATACCTAAAAAAAACAAACAATAAAACAAAAAAAAATTTGGTTGCCTGTAAAGTCGGTATACGGGCGAAAGTTTTACGTGACAACGACTTTGAGTGGTAAAATAATTTTAATGTGAATATTCATTCGTATAGTAGGAAGAAGGATGAAAGACGCGTGCCTTTCACTTTTTATGTCTGTCTCTCTCGCTCTTAGGCGGGACGCGTGCCTCTCACTCGCTCTCATTGTGAGCGCATAACGTGAGCGGAGCGTAACGCAGTTTCTTGAAGTGTCACCCGGCAAACCAATTTATAAGACGTTGTCACGTCAATAAACAGCAAAATATAAATAAAAGATTATAAAATGTTACACAATAATAGGTGGACACAGACACTTAGAGGATCGATTCGAACCATTGTCTTGTCATTTCAATCCTGTACGTATTTAGTCGGATTTGTGTTAAATAAATCTAATTCAAACAAGTCAGCCAGATCATTAATGTAAGCAGCGGATCTTGAAAAGAATGAATTACTTTGATAGTTCGTGGAGCTTCGTGGAACATGAAGTAAGGCTGGCAGTCTTACAGATCTTATAGGAACTTTTAAATTTAATTTTGAAAGAAATAGCGGTGAGTCTATTTTAGATTGCCCTATTTTAACTAATAGTGTTACATCCGCAACCTTTCTTCTTTCGTGAAGAGGTTATAAATGTTGCCTCTTGCATCGAGCCTCGTAGCTGTTATCAATAGTTCTACATTTGTATTTATATTAATGTCATGTATATTAATGTCATTATCGTCTAATTTGACTTCTATAGTTCGTCGTTGACACATTGTTCAATTGACGATCTAGTCACGATAACATTCGAATAACATTCAAATCATCATCATCATCCTCTTACCCCAGATTGAAACTGGGATACAGTTTCAATCTGGGGTCCGCTCACTAGTCTAACCAGATTTGGCTGAATATTAGCCTTTCCACGGAGCGACTGCCTGTCTGACCTCCGTAACCCAAAGGGATAGCGATATTCCATGGTTTAGACTAGTGTCAGTTTATTTAGAAGGTACTGACGCCCTGTAACGACTGTCAAAGATCTTCATAACAACCGGGACCGACGGCTTAACGTGCTCTCCGAGGCACGGGACAAGCGATAATTAACACGCATAACTCCGAAAAGTCATTGGTGCGCGTCGTGAATTCGAACCCGAAACCCTCTGCATGGCAGTCTGTTGGTATATCCACTCGGCTATCGCTGCCTCATTCGAATAACATTCAAATATCAGTCAATTTAGGAGAATACCATTTGTGACATGAGTATGCACTGACATGAGATCGAAACTGCATTTTCAACTAATATATATATATATATAAAATCTCACTTAAATCATAGTCATATTTTGCAATACATTTACTTATTCATTGATAATATTCCATCCTACTCATTCGCATTCTCTCTGTCGCTAGAAAGTAAAATGAAGAAATTAATTAATTTTAATTTTGTTCATTCTACCCTCCCCTTCTACTTCATTCGGGCTTAGGACCGGTAAAATTTATCATTTAACAAGTAATTAAATACGGAGGTATGTAATTAGAAAGCAAACAAATATCAAAATAAAAGAAGGTGTTATGGATTAAAAGAAAAAAGTAAATTTGGCGTATTTATGAAGTTACAATCATCTGCTATTTACAAATATTATTTTATCATCATCATGTCAGCCTAGAGACGTCCACTGCTGGACATAAGCCTTCCTCAAGATGTGTGGAGAACACAGACCGATTTTGAGCCGCCCGCATCAAATTATTATTTACTTAAGTACGTATTATTTACTAAACTTACAAGTATTTCCATTGTCAAAAGCATCCAATATGCACTGTTTTAATTGTTTGACACTGACTAGCTCACTTTTGTACACTCACAATAAGATGTCCATGGATACACAGCTGCATTCGCGATTTTTTCACTCAAAAAGTACGCACAAAGCATAGCTACATACTCCCGTGATATGAATTGATATGATAGGCCATCGCGTCGGGCAAAAGTAGACAAACAATTTACTTATGCAACGAAATTAGATACGCTCACTTTCGCTAGCAATTTAGCACTGTTTGTCGCATCTTCGGGGCGTGGCGCAGGCGCAGAGGGGCGGGGGAGGGGCCGGAAATTTATCAATGGGTAATATTACTATGATAGTACGCGGGTCGGTCATAATATTAGTTATGCATTTACCAATTATCACGTATTTTTGTGGACAGTTTTGAGACAGTTTTGGGACTTAGTGTTTTTATTTTTTAACTACATAAATATGATCAGTTAAAGATACTTAGTGCTCTGTTAATTTTTTTGTACTAATTAAAAAATAGTGGTATATATATATATATATACACTAGACGTCGCCAGCGGCTTCGCCCGCGTCAATTATACATAATATAACCCTTCCTCTTGAATCATTATATCTATTAAAAAAACCGCATTGAAATCCGTTGCGTAGTTTTTAAGATTTAAGCATAGGGACAGACAGACAGAAGACAGAGTTTGTTTTATACTATGAAGAGATATAAGGAGATTGGACCTCTGTTCCTTGTTCAGTTTGACAAATTTTATAAGCGACAAATGCTCGATATCCTGTTACAAGTGAATTCTTAAGCATTCATCTATAACGGGACATCTATCTATCTGTCAATTAAAACCAGAAGGAGAATACTGCAATGATAAAATTATACTATTATGGAACCTTTCTATATGCTGTGAAAACAGGTTAGATTAACTCTGTGGAGATTAGTACTATGACACGGTGGCTGTTTAAAAATATAATAGTTGAACTTTGCGGTGGAGTAGGTAGGTCCCTTACAGTACATCAGTCCGACATGTAAAAGATCTTCTCAATGCTTAATAATTTGAATAAGACTAATATTAATATATGTAGAATAATAATAATATAGAAAATTGTTAATATTGACATTTGGTTGGTTTTATAATTGTTTGACATTAATATAATCAGAATAATATAATTATCTACTTAATGTATAAATTTATGAAATGATTATTATATACGATAAAAATTATAGGTAAGAATAATGTTTTAAATTAATTAATATGCAATGTTTAAACTAATGATTGTAACTAATATCTATTACTCTGGCTTTTGCTACGTATTGGGAAACTTTAAGTAGCGAGAGTACCTGAATTGTTTAAATAAAATAAATAAAAATAAGACCTCATACCAGACTACCGAATTACGTAACAATTCTTAAAGTCATACATATGCAGCTTACATGTGCCTTATCTAGGTCCATTTAGAGAAACCTAATCTAGATTGGAAATAAACATTTAGCCAACAAAAATAAACATTGCCTTGCTTTGGTTAAACGAAATGAGCCTCAAGCAAAATATACGATAAGTACTGCGGTTTTTACAGCTTAGAATTTCATAAATTGGTGTGAATTAAGAACACCAAATTTTAATACCACATTTCAATCAGTGGGTGTCTCAAGAGGCGACTAAGGAAAATAAACGAAGAACGCTAAGATACACATGTTTTCTCACCACGTTTTACATCACAGTGTATAGCAAGCCATAATTTAATAAGCTACCAATTTATTAAGCTACTTCGAGCAGGTCGCGTCTTAGCTTAGAATGCGAAGACATTCAATTTTTTTTTTATTACTGTTTTACAATATATTTATTTATTTATTTAAATAACATGGAAGACTTACAGCTAAGCAATCAAAACAAAAAGAGTAGTAAAGAAATCAGTAAGCCAATTACAAGTCCTCACGTATAAAAGATTTCTTAAATATAAAAAGTGAACAAACTCATAACATAACACTGCAATAATAATATCAGAGTGTCACCTATTTCTATAATTAAACATTAACAGTACATTAATATTACATTTTCTTTTTACATAATTATTGTTTTTATCAATTGAAACATACAAATTAGGATCCAAGTCGCACTGTTTACATAGCCCATTGTAATTTCTACTTGCACGCACTATATAAGAGTTCTGTCTGTAGTTAGATGAAGCAAAAGGTACTCTTAAAGGTGGGTTGTTTCGAGTTCGTGAGGGTACATTCAGGTGAAGCTTAGATAAGAGTTCAGCACTATCAGTATAATTTTTTAAGATTTTAATTAGAAATACGGTATCAGAGATGTCTTGCTGACTTTTAAAGTTAACATATGGTATTTCTTACAGAGATTGAGGTAGTTTTCTGATTGATAAGGAACTTTCTGATGGTAACATAAATATCGAATAAACCGTCTTTGAATGTTTTCAATCCGCTCTATATACTTCTGATAACACGGATTCCATACTTGAGATGCGTATTCAAGATGGCTTCTAACGTATGTAAAATATAGGATCTTTAACGTCTTAGCTTTCGTAAAATATTTTGATAAACGCATAATGAATCTTAGTGATTTTGATGCTTTAGCGACAACTGCATTAACATGTGATTCAAATATTAATTTCGAATCATGATAAACCCCAAATCGCGAATGCAGTCGACCCGGGGCAGTAATTGATTGCCCAAAGTGTATGTTGTGGCAATAATTGTACGTTTGCGGGAATACGTAACCACTGAGCATTTTGTGGGATTTCGGTCAAGCTTTCTCAGCCGACAGTATTCCTCCAGTCGCCGCAGATCAGCTTTTAGTGCAATCATGTCTCCTATGGATGATATAGTGCTGAATATTTTCATATCATCAGCAAAACACAACAGCTTAGATGACTTGAGACACGATTCTATGTCATTCATATAAATCTTAATAAATTAGTGCTCCACAAAACCAGTTTAGTGGTTTGACTGTGGAAGAGTCGCATATAATACTGTAATATGGATACATTAGCTATTTTACATAAATATTTTAACAAATATTATTTAACAAATATTTTTTTAGTTTTTGCTTAAATTAAATTTTATCGTTTTCATGTCTGATGTCCGCGGGCAATCTGTTCAACAGATATGGTACACGTTTTTTCAATGTTCTGTTGCCGTAGTAATTTGTTACTCTGGGAACATTAAATTTACCTGCGGTCATCAGACGTGTGTTATGCATATTGGTAACCAATGATAGGTTATGCTCGTTTTTACCATGTTGATTTAATAACAGAAGATATTTATGTTTCATACTTACTGGTAGGATGTTACATATTTTGAATAATTTCCGGTAGTCGCCCCAACAATTCTCTTTGGTCTTTTCTGTTCCTAGTAACTTAAGAAATCGTATTTGTAGTGATTCTAATTTATCTATGTAAGTTTTAAACGTTTGTCCATAAGTATCCAGAGCATAACTTATCACTGATTTGACTAGATTTAAATAAAGACACCTTAATATATTAATAGGAACCTTGTAACTTAAGTGATGGAACTTACTTAGTAATATTCTTAATTCACAGCAAATATAATCTTTATGTTGAGATTAAGAGAAGCTTCGATCTATTTTTACACCCAAATATGTAACAGATTTTACAGTTTCTATAGGTTTACAATTGCAGGTTACTAAGTTGTTATGTAGATGTATGTATTCATGTGTAAACAAATTAGTTGGAGAGACATTAAGCTGTAAATATGGTGAGCGAACGATCAAACATTTGGTTTTTTCTGAATTTGGAATAATTCCGTTGTATGTTAAATGTATAGTGCATTTAACGACTGCATCTATGTCCTGTTGTACTAATTGGATAGTTCTGTATATGTCAGTGCCAGCACGCAGCACGCACCGGTCGTCTGCGAACATGTATGCCGAGCAATGCCGCAGAACTCCGCACAAGCTGTTTACGTGCATTAGGTAACAAATAGGACCAGATCCCGATCCTTGGGGCACCCCACTGCGCAGCAGCATCCTGTCACTGAGTGTTTCACCCACCTTAGTACGGCAGGAGCGCCCCGTGAGGTAATCTCTGAACCATTGGTTCAGTGGTTCTCCCACGCCACACTCCTCCATCGCACCATGAAGGGTATGTTTTTGCAGGGTATCAAATGCTTTTTTATAGTCGAACATTATTATTACAACATTTTTATGTTCTAAATAATTATTAATTTCGTCAGTAAACTTTGCTAATAATGTACCTGTACTTTTGCCTTTTAGGAACCCATGTTGACTATTATCTAAAATATTGTTTTGTTGTAAATATTTGCTCAACTGATTAGCGATACATTTTTCAATGATTTTATCTAAGCTTTTGCCATACTTTCAGTATAGCAATAGGTCTATAATAAGACGTATTTTTAAAGTCTCTTCTCTTGTGTATCGGTCTGACTATTGCTTCTTTTAATTTATCGGGGACTACATGTCTACTGACAGACAAGTTTACCAGTTTGGCTAACACAGGACACACCCTATTCATTATAAGTTTTATTTCTGACATGCGTACATGATCGGAAACTGGTGACTTGTTGCTGCTCATATTTTTTATTACAAGTTTTATGTCACTAGAGGTCACGGGTTGCCAGATAGCAGTCTGTTACTTTCTTACATGATGATGACAAATTAACGTAAGTATTTATAGAAAAAGAAAAACAAAAACAAGTGTTATAGGTATCACACACAAATTGCTGTCTAGCTCGTAACAAGATAAAACTTACTTACTTCTTCTTCTTCTTCAAATAAAAGTGAAATCCTAGAATATATTGGAGAATAATAAATATGACTTCGAACATAACATTAAAGGCTGTAAGGATTCTGGGTTTCGATTACAAACGACATGTGAAACGCTAGTACCAAATTTTATAGCAGTATGTAAATACGTACGCTTAGAAAATGTTTAACGGTTCAATCGTAAAGATGTCAATCTTGAGTTAAAAACGGTAAAAAATGTGTGAATCGTTCGGGAATTTTACGAAAAATCGTCTTAAGATAAAGGTTCCTCAAAGTTTATCGTTAAAACGTACATGAATACCTTTTTTTTAAGTTTCTTTAACATGATTATTGGATTAGTGTATTGTGGGGAAGAGAGCAAAAAATGGATGTAGATACTTTGATTTCTGATTAATTTATAAAAAGAGTTATTATTGTGATCGTACTTTACGCCATAAAATATATTTTACTGTGGTAAGGTTAGACTGAAATAATTGTAGCTGCCATGAAATTCAGACTACGAATAAATACCAGACGAGTCAGTGTTATTAGGTACTACTCTTTTAGGATATTCTTATAAAAAGTCGGGATATATCACATCATTGTAATACTTTTATCTATCTGTAGGTAGTTTATATTACATAGAACCTGTATCATGAATTACAGATCGCTTGAAAGCCTCTAACTAGGACTAATGGTTTTATCCCAGCCAGAAAATCTTGTACTTACGGCTGTACATGCCCACAGTTTGTCACGATCTGATGTAAATACCATAATAAGTGGTCATGCATCCAACGGTTGACCAGTGGAAGTATTGCTTAACTTTATTGATCTGTTACTCAGTAACAGTCAAATTGTGAACATGATACACCACTGTCTTCGAGATCTGCATCATGGCGTCTATCCCAATAAACTGCTGTTACCGAATTGTATTCATAAATATGACTTGACGTATGGGAATACTATGAATATTCCTCTTTTTTCTACATATATACCTTTTTCATAGATTGAAGTTATTTGAGGCGCATCCGTAAAATATTGCTACTACGGTAGTGTTGCTTATTCTACATACAGGTTTGGATATTATAATATTTCCTTCACATTGCGAGGGAGCCATAAAAACTTTATGAACTTTTGTATAGTTTCTGGGTTAGCATGCGTCGGATATTACGATACTTATGTATTTTATTGCATATCACAAAAATTTGTAACTATATGCATGTGTGAATAAAACATCATCAAACATATTTTTACATTTATCTAACTAGAATTAAACTTGCAATAATAATAATGTGTGGATCACACAAAATGTTGTCTCATTATTTTAGAGCCAAGCCATAATAGTCAGCATACTAATAAAACGTTTTGCGGTGACTATTCTCATTTATGGGACAATAGCATTTTCATATAAATTGTAAACTGAAATTGTGTCCTAAGTTTGAATATTCTATTTTGGTAGATTTTGATTTTATACTTTCCTGATTTGTATACATCGTACAAGATTATTTAATGTATGTTAATCGCGTTCACAAAATCCTCCCTGGTAAAATTATTACTCCCTCCGCGACCACGACCGTTGTAAGCAAAATACATTACAGCTAAATACGTAACACCCGTTAAATATTTTTTTATGATTCCTGTTGATTGAATGTTGATGAAATAATTATCCGTATCCACAGGAATCCACAGTAACACTTTCGGTTTTGTATTATCAATACGGCAACACGAGGATAGCGAATTATGTGAGCGTACACAGAAAAACTTTTCAGATAAGTGAATGGATTCGAACACATTTATTTAGGCCACCACATCCTTGAACCAATCTGTTTGTGACAACGTTGTTATTAGGCTTACCGAATCAAACATTTCCTTACAATCTATACTATACCTCTTCGATTTGAATAATTATTTCTGTGTAGGATTGCCCATTTATCGAGAAAGGCATTACGCTGTGAGCCACGGGTGTGGTGCAATAGCCTAAATAACGCGGGTGTAACTGCAGGCTCAGCTAGTGTACATTAAATCCCCCGGTCCTTCTGACTGTATGAACACAGTAAACTTGCAAACTATCGGTTTTCATCGAGAGCAATGGGATTCTTGAGAAAGGTATATGTGTATAAGTTTTGCGGGTAGAGCCCCGGGGAAAATTTAGTACACGTATATTTTCCTACAAGCTTGGCTGCTACAAATACAAACAAGACAAAACACCTTCCATATTTCTTTAGTATCTTGTCAGAACTATGATAAATGTTTCTTTACCACAACAGCCTGTGTCTCACACAGTTACAAGACGACGAGAAAATTAATTACCGTCTTACGAAAAACCAGAGCTTAGATTAAACATTACAAAACAGAGCCTAGTTCAGCTTCAGTGAACACTAATAAATTATAACAAAATATGTTGTTATTGAAAGTGACAGCTTTTCAATTATTTTCAATAAAATAATTTAATAAACAATTTTTTCATTTCATATTATTTCCTATTTTTGACAAAAAGTACTCTTGTACTAAGTTCTTTTTTTATTATTTAGGAGTTGAGCTCTTGTCGGTAGAACCTCTTCCTTAAAGTAAGTAATGTCTTGTTACGACTTTACTTTTACGTTTTCTTTCACTTGGTCTATGTAAGTCCTTCTGGATCTTCCCGTCCTCCCATTCCTTCTATTTTTCTTTCCATGGTGTTTTTTTATGAACGTTTCATGTAGATTCAGTGGGCCGAGTCATTCGAAAGCGTCAGATAATTTCCTGCATTGTACTTGCATACTAAACCCTTTTTTTGTCTGGACTTTAAAAGATGAAGAAAAGACTAAAAAAATTGAAGTGACAAATAAAACAATGACTTTGAGTTTGTTTCGGCCTTTCTTCTCAAGAAGTTATTTAGCTAGGAAAAGCCGGCATCATCTAGAATAGGGTATTGACATGTATAAGTGTTGTAAACAACCAAAATGCAGAAATAAATATGTCTTTATGTCTTTATGTCTTTAGTATCAAATATTTATACAAATAAAGTCCGGGTTCAGCATCGCACAAAGTAATTTCCGCTGATGAAGGTTTGAAAAATACTACGAGCGTATAACGATATACGAGCGTGGAAAGTAAAGCAGATGTTTCACGATATTGTTGCGCTACCATACTGCCATTCAATAATTATAATATAAATTCCACCAATTTATATAATGAGGGCATTTTATATTGTGGAATCGATACTACACGATAATAATAATGGCCTAAAATTAAACGGTGTTTCCATTTCCTTTTGTGAAATTTCAATAATGATCACGTAAATAAATCGTTTTTAAATAAATATCTTAGCTGTATGATTATGTTATTGGTATAATTCGTATATTTCGCTCTTTATTAGATAAATGTTTTTATTAAAAACGATGTATTCTATTACATTGTATGTACCAGGAGCGTCTAGCGAATGAGTCTTTTGAGCAGAGAGCTAATAGACTTGGTCTCATTAATAATCGACAAATCTTTAAGCATGGCATTAGCGCATGATTTACGTCCATGAAGTGATCATTATCATCATTGTGCAAGTCAAATTGATTATTGTAATTACTGAGTTCCTATGGCTCCTTCATCGGACCCTTGAGGATCCTGGGTGGTAACTAGAATCCGCACCAAAGTGCTCGTCAAGACGAATCAAACGAGCCCAAACTCGATAGAATTTTGTCATTTAATTACTGAGTTCCTATGGCTACCTTTCGATTCCATCATCAGATCAGCTCTATGTTATAAAAATGTTTTCATTGTCATCCAATTTACATACGTATATAAATTTTCAGCTCAATCGGTAACCGGGAAGTGGATCAATTTTGCTTACGAGTTTAATTTCAGACACCGGGATAGGTGAAAATAAAAAATGCTCATAAAATAAAAACTACTGGGCCTACCAGAATCAAATTTTCATGGGACCAAATCGAATCTATTCCACATCAAACAAAAAATAAAATCACGTAAATTGTGTCAGAAACCTCGACGAAATCGGTGTACCTACATACGTCGAAAAAAAAATATACCGCCTGAATTGAGAACCTCCTCCTTTCCTTGTTGAAGTTGGTTAAAAACGTGCAAATACATCTCAAAACCTATACGGCATAAGCATTAAAACATATTTTTCCTGTAAGCTTAGGTTTGCAGACCTTTTACACGTTTTAACATGGGTGAACTATTTGATCATCATAAAAACTGCATCAGTCTCTCTCTTTCACCTACCGTTATCCCAGTTGCATCCCAGGGATCCGCTTACTGGTCTAATTTGACTGAATATTAGTTTACCCACAAAGCGACTCTTGTCTGACACAAGCAATCCGAAGGGATAGTGATATTCCATGGTTTAAACTAGTACATTGCATCAGTCTATAACTCTGTATTCCAAAAGGATGATTGGGTTTGGAATTTTGGGGATCTTTATTTTGTGTTACGGGACTATTTTAAAATGTATTTATCACAAATTTGTTTAAGCTATAAGTGAACTGATACAGACAAATAGTTTGCTTTTGTACAGAAAACTTACGTTTTCTAGCAAAAACTTTGATAAAAGCCTTAAACATGATTACGGTGGACTGCATTAGAACCTCGATGATGCAATTAGCCGCATAGGGTGTGGCGTTACGGTTGAACGCATACAACGTGTAAGGGAAATAACGCTAATCCTCAGACACCCTAATTAGAATACCTTGTTACAATTATAATACTTGCATTGAAATATTTTTCTTATTTGCGTTAATATTGTTTTGTGAAGAAAGTATTAATTCGATTAAAAGTGAAAAGCGTGGTCACTATAAATCTGCGCACGCACACAAACACACGAAACGGTTGCTAAAGCAAACACACGACAGCGATCTGATAGGAACCGAATACGATAAGATATGATAGAAACAATATGTTTCAAATAGAGTCTTTGATGGAGTGGGGCTTACAAAAATGATGTTTGAATAATTCGTCGACCACTGTTGATATTACCAAACATATTATGACTACTTCTTTCCATCACACTTTTAGGCTTTGGAGTGGACAGTCGACTTTGCATAAAATTATTTATTGTTTGTTAGTAACATACACGGTTTATTGTTTTCTTAACATTGCAGTTGACTATTCTGACTTTCTTAACTTAATCATACTTAGTAAGCATAATTGATAGATAAAGTAAAAGAATATCAATGAAAGAGGAAAGCAAGAACGGCGTTTTAAAAGTTGTGAATTAATAGTTACAATAATAGAATAATCAAATAACTTCCAGGATTAAATCACATTCTTTTAATCCACTTAACACTTCACAGTTTCCTCACACATCAAATCTTTTCACTTTTTCAAAAGCAGCTAATTTCTTCATTAACTCCTCGGCACTTGTCTCGTCACAATAAACTAGCGGTTTAATGTTTTCCCAAAGTGAAAAAGTCCAGGGGTGTCAAGTCAACATCAAGATGATGTCGAACATTCCACATCGGCACCGTCTTGTTGATAATGATTTAATTATACACATTTTGTAAACCAAGTGAACATTTTAAAATATTTTTTCACAACACTTATTGATAGATATTCCCGGTTGAACTTGTCATAACATGTCTGAGCACATCGCCAGCACTCGTTATGCGCCAGCGCAAGCGACACATTACGTCCTGCTCTTTCCGTTGTTTAAAACCTACGCAAGTGAAATTTAGATGATAGATATTTGGTAGTCAATTGTGTATTATTGTCTTTTGCCGTCTATTGTGTTGTATTAATGTGTGCGTTCGTGTAAGTCAACGTGGAACCATTTTACAAAAACATATAAAAAAGCCGTTCTGCTTTGACTTTAGGTTTTTTCGTACCTATAATTATTTTATTATTAAATAATTTTAAAAATGTCAGAATTGGATTTAGTAGCCGATTCTGAACAAAGTACTTTCAAGATGTGCGTTTAATATATTACACCTTGTATATTGCGGCCAGCCGCATGCGGCGTCTCGCATTGCGGCCAGCCCCTATATTTACCACGCTTTTTTTATATCCTCACACCTTTATTCCTAAAGGGGTAGGCAGCGGTGTAATATTACACCCACATTTTGCCTCATGAATTTCAGGCCCCGCGTAATAGGGCGAGCCTATTGCTGTTACTGGGCACATTGTCAGACTCCGTGCTGCTACTGAGAATTCGAAAAAACTCAGTAAAACTTTTGCTTGATCCGGGAATCGAAACCGGGACCTCCCGATTAGCAGACGCATACGCTACCAACTGGAGCTTCCGCGGAGGCAGTCCCGATATTGCTACATGCACTTAATCATGCATAATCCGCGACATTGCTCAGGGTAAAACTAACAAACGAGGAGTATATTCATATTTCAATGAAGGAGCAGACTGTATCGCTGAAGCGTTTCAAATCCGCCAAGGCTACTGCATACAAAACAAGTAGGTCAAATTTGCATTGGAAGTATAGCTTTGACGGGGAAATTTCCGTCAAATAATAAACAATTTTGTTCCTTGGCAATAAAAGCTCGATACTCGACGTTATACGTGGCGTAAAATTGATTTAGTATTTAATTTCTATTACTGATGACTATAATTATGTATACTTGTTGGGTCAACGGACGTACAGGATACCCAAATTCGAAACAGCAATTTCAACGAAGGGCACCCTTCTACATTACATACACACTACATCAGGGTTTCAATAGGAAAAGTTCAAAGTGTCATAATTTCAGTAATAATTACTCGATTTAATCGATATAAGTGCCATTGCAATCTGTACCTTTTTGCCAACGTGTTACAACGTCTATTTGTTCCATCATTTTTTTAAATTTGGTTCGAGGGATTCGATGAAGTCGACAGATGCTGTTTTAGCCTGATCCTGATTAGCGGAGATTCTACCTGTGAGAAAAAAAAAAAAAAAAAAATAAAAAAAATGTTTATTTGACACAAAATACATACATACACTTTCATTTACAGGAGACACATTTTTGTTTGCTTATTTTGCAGATGTATTAATCTAACAGTACTGAGAAACTGTTTTCCAAACTAGGCTCATGGCCTGTATGTTGGAAGACAGCGTTCAGACGCGGGGTTTTGAAACAGAGTTAACCTGTGGTAAATGAAGGGGTATTTTACAATGAAGGTACGTATCCAAATAGTGTGTGTGCGTGCGTTTTGTGTGTGTGTGTGTGTCTGCGTTGTGTGTGTGTGTGTGTGTGTGTGTGTTTGTGTGCGTGTGTGTGTGTGTGAGAGAGGGTGTGTGTGTGTGTGTGTGTGTGTGTGAGAGGGTGTTCAAAATCGCTCTTAGTCAACATATGTTAGAAGCTCTTCTGTCGATTCATAATCGAGCTGTTGTAACCAAGCAGTCACTTTGGTTTTGAGTGCGTACCTGTTCATGTGGGCAATGTTCAATTGTTTGTTTGCAATATTGTAAATTTTACGGCTTATGCTATAGAATTGACGTCTACCAAAAGATGTCTTGCAAGGGGCGGGGAAGAAGATGGGTTTCTTGCTGCGTTTATTTGGGTTCGGAATGGGCACGGACATATGCTTTCTCAAAATAAGTCGAAGCACATAAAGCTGGCGAACAGTTAGGATGTTGGAATCTTTGTACAAAAGTACGGTTGGAAATCTATATGGCCTTTTGAGTAGGACTTTTAGCACTGCTCTCTGTGCTCGCTCCAAGCTTATTAGGTGCGTTTTGGCTGCCCCTCCCCATGTTGTTATACAGTACTGGATGACTGTTTGGCCTAGCGCCTGGTAAACCAGTTTAAGTTTTTCTTGCGGCATTGTATCTCTTAAGGACCTGAATATGTGTATTAAGCGTCTTACGCGTGTTGTCATCAAATTAATATGTTTGTCCCATTTTAATGCACTGTCTATCTGGATACCTAAATATTTTACCGAATCCAATTTTGAAAGTTCGTAGCAGGAACACGATTGTGGTGTAAGGCAGTTATGAGCTTTGATAGAAAAATCTTGAGGAGGTATGTTAAGTTTTGTGATTGCAAAGGGAACGTAGTGTGTTTTGGACAGGTTTAAAGATAATAGATTGCTATTGAGCCAGTTTATAATTTTACCGAGGGAGTATTCAGCTCTCTCTTTGACTAATTGCCAAGTCGGGCCAGAGATTAAAATTGCTGTGTCATCTGCGTACGTAAAGATGTCAGTATGTGGCAGAGATAGTGTGCAGAGGTCATTTATGAATAGAAGGAAGAGAGTGGGGCCAAGGATACTTCCTTGTGGGACACCGTAGGAAACCCCGTGCTCTTCGCTCATATAGCTTCCTATTTTAACCATCTGCTTCCTATCTGAGAGATAGTCTTCAAAAATGTTATACGGTGTACCTCGCACTCCATACTTATTTAGCTTAGCTAGGAGGATAGGGAAAGAGACTGTGTCGAAAGCTTTGGAAAGATCTAGAAATATCGTTAGACATTTGGTTTTTGCATCTAGGTTCTTAGCTATTTTAGTTGTTAGGTCAAGGACTGCATCTTCAGTGGAAAGACCCGAGCGAAAACCATATTGATTTTTAGCTAAGATATTGTATTTGCTAAGAAATGATTTGAGTGCATTGTTTAGTATTTTTTCCAATATCTTAGATAGAGCAGATAGTATCGCTATAGGTCTATAGTTACCGACACAGTCCCTGTCTCCACTTTTGTAGATTGGATGGATAATAGATTTTTTGAAGGCTGCAGGGAAAACACCGCTTGAGAGCGCTAAATTACAGATGTGGGTTATGGGAGGCACCAGAATCCCTCGAGAAAGCTTTAAAATGTCAGATGAGATGCCATCCCATCCGACAGCACAGTTGAAGTGGAGCTTTAGGATGATAGCCTCAACATCGGATTCAGATACCTCCGCGAGGGCTATTGAGTTAGGTGGGCTGTGTATGGTGGATGGTGAGGTAGTAAGTGAGATGGGAAGTTGTGGGGTAGAAGAAGTTATTTTACGTGCCAGGATTTTTCCAACTTCACTAAAATACTTACAGGCGTCGTTGACTGATGTTTGAGGATCTATGTTAGTTTGTAAGAGTTCTAAGGGGCTTGTTTTTTGTTTGTTTGTGTTCGTTATGGTTTTGATAGCTTTCCATAAGGCCTTCATGTCGTTGCCCGCTTTTTCTATCAAAGATTTTCCATATGCTATTTTCAGCATACGGAGTAGCCCGTTACAGAAATTTCGATAACGCGTATATGTTAGTTTGAGTATCATATTATCTGGTGATTTTTTTGATTTTAGGTGTAATCTGTCGCGATGTCTTATGCAGCGGAGTAATCCCTCCGTCATCCATGGCTTAAGGATTCTATTCCGCTTACTTTGCTTGGTTATATTTGTATATTTACTCACTATGCCTGAAAGCACTGTAACCAGATTATCTGCTGCGCTATTCGCGTCATTTATTTTTAATATATGAGAGAAATCTGTATTGTCTATTTCTGCCTTCACTTTTTCATAGTCAATTATGGACTTAGTCTCACATTGTTGTCGTGTCGGCAAAGTTTTAGCTATAAACAGTACCAGAGGCAGGTGGTCGGTGATGTGCGATTCTACTACTAGAGTTGTGGATGACAGGGCAGTGTTTGTCAGTATATGATCTAGACATGTGTTGATTCTTGTGGGGTGATTGTGGGTTGGAAACAGACCATGGGAGGCATTGAAAGTGAGGTATTCCTCCGCTAATGGGTCTTTGGTGTCAGTACTTATATCGAAGTTAATATCACCTACGAGGAAAAGGTCTCTAGTGGAGCTGTTGGTATAAATACAGTTTAGACTGTCAATGAAATTTTTAAAATTATTTCTTGTCTTTAGTGATGGGGAACGATAAATAGATACAATAGTAGAGGTGCCTATTTGACAGAGTAGACAATTCGCACCCTCAAAAACTGGTTCACTTATTGTACACATTATATTAGAATTTGCATATATGACTATGCCATCATTTTGGTTTAATGTATCTCTTGTATAATATACTGTATAGCCGTCTAGTACTGGCATGTTGTTAACCTTGCTGACCCAAGCCTCAGTAAGAATGATTAGATCATAAGTAATCTTAGTTTGCGTTAGCAGTATGCGTAGTTGGTCGAAATTTTTATTTATGCTACGGATGTTTATGTGAAGTAATTTAATGACAGGGCTGTTCTTATAAACATAATTTAGACAGTCCTCTGGTTTTAAAACGAATGAGGTGGAGGATTTATACGAATCTAATTCGAAATTAACATTTGTTATGTCCGGCATTTTTTAAATAATATATAAGACGGATTTTTAATTATGTGAGTAGGGTTTTTGTTTTTAATATGAGTTGGCAAACAGCGCATTTGAATATTTAGTAGACAGGAGAGTATTTTAGTGTGTGAATATTTTTGTGGTAAGTAGGAGGTGACTGTTAGTAAGTACGGGATTAGTATAATATGGGTAGACATACTAGTATTAGGTGGATGCTTATTAACTTTGGAACGAATGGAATTTTTGTTTTTGTTATGTTTTAATATACAGGCTAGAAGATGTGTGAGTGACTTGAAGTGTGAATTGTTGTTTGTTGTATAGGCGGTAGATGTGTGTGAGTGTGAATAGAATATATCTGTAGACTTAATAATATTAATTGGTGGATGTATACAAACTAGTAATAAATCTTTTTGTTCCTTTTGTTTCTTTTTTCTTTTTGTCTTTTTGTTGTTTGAGAAAGTTATTGAAGTGCTTGATAAGGTGGTAGTCGGTTGGCGACAGGTCTGGAGAGTATGGTGGGTTAGGCAAAACTTCGACGCTCAATTCATTTAATTTTCGTACTGTGCTTTGTGAAATATCGGACGGGCGTTGTCGTGGAGCGGGATCCGACCTATTATGTTGACCAGTACCGGCTGCTTTGATGCAATTAGCGGTACATTTTTCCGATGTGATGGTAGGAACAGGTTTAAAAAAAAATTGTGGGTCACGCCAGCTGCAAACCACCATACTGTAAACATAGTCTTTTTTGGTGGATTTTTGCCTTTGAAAAGTGTCCGGGAGACTTGTCAGCGTTCGACTGTCTCGAACGTTTTTGGTTATCGTACATAATCCACTTTACATCGCACGTTACGATTCGATCCAAAAAGAGTCTTTTTGATTTCGCAGAATCAAAGAAAACACATCTCAAAACGTTACAATTTCTGGCTATCGTTCAAATCGTGAGGCACGCACATTTCGAGTTTTCCCACCTTTCCAATGCGTTTTAAGCCATCTAAAACTGGTGGTAATTGACTCCTAGTTCCTGTGCAATTCCTTGAGCCATTTGCAATAGGTCAGCTTTCACCAGAGTCCTCAATTCGTCGTCTTTAAGTACTCTAGGTTGACCACTACGAGGTGCATCTTCAAGGCTGATATCTCAGCAACGAAATTTCTTAAACCATTGATGCACGGTGCTTTCCCTAACTCTATTATGGTCACACACTTGGGTACTTTGGTTAGCTGTCTCGACAAGGAATTGTCCCAATTTAAAGATAAAATAAAAAATTCGTACGAAATTGTTCCTTAGACATGCTTAATTAAGCTCACAAAAGTCACAAGATATTAAAATTAGGGAAAAACGAGTTACACTATCAGACAGAGCGCAAAATTATTTACAAGATGTCTAAACGCGTAATACATTGAATATTGATTCAGAAAAAAAGGAAAAAAGCAGTAACAAGACAAACCCTGAGAACTCTCGTACCAACCTAATATAAATATGTATTCTAGTGTAGTATCATAGGAAACAATCTGAATCCATCTTCACAACAACGCCCGTACTTGAAAAAATCTCAGTGTCACGGACTGTATAAACATTCAATTAGTGGTCGTAAAGGATAACTGGACTCGAAACAGCAATTTGTTGATCGTACAATATGTTGTCTCAAGTGGGAATCAAACCCACAACAGTCGACGCATTTTGAAACAACTATGAGTAGTAAATACTCTAAAATCACATACATAGATAATCATGTTAGTTCAGTTTCATTGTACCGAGATACAAGTGCGATATACGAGTACCATCGCTCAAAGCTCGTGATTGTTGCAAAAATATGATAGCCACAAGTGGTTTAAAACTAAATGGATAATAAATATTTACTTTAGAGATATCTATTTTACTGGTTTGCAGCTTTACTCTATTATGACAAAAGTAATGCAACTTTGTTTATATTTGGCTTATCATTTAGTTATTTTAATTTAAAATTTTAAGACGATATTATAATAATAGCATATTCAAAGTCGAAGTCCAACGATTTATTTGTTCATAGGTTCATAGAAACACTTCAACAAAGTCAACTACTCCTTTTGAAAAAAAGCTACATTAGGCCGGTGCTACCTACCTGACTGCCTTGAAAAGAAACATCTGCAACAAACTCAGAGGTCATAGCATCTTATAAAGAACAAACAAAAATAAATATGATAAAAATTTAAATACAAAATACGAGTAGGTGGCGGTCTAGCTATTTACCAAGAACGTTTAGATTATCTGGTATGTCACCAAAACCGATTATTGATAGTCATGTTATCCTACGTAAACACACGAAGCATTTCATGAATATCCGTCAACGCGTTTGAAACACACCTATGTACATAATAGGCACAGACCAACATATTTACGATTGTACAAAGCTAATTTATCGAGTGCTTGTCATCATACATGGAAGCTAATATCTACTTAAATCAAACTATTTATACTGTGTGCAAGCAACCAGTTGCATTCAGTATTAAAATGCAAACCGTGTAACCTTCCACAGAATTGAACAGTAATTATGCAAAAGCTTCGTTAGTTTAAATGTCGATTGCAAACGAAGCGCGAAGGTCAATACCGTAGGGATATTCGAAGTCAACCCTGAAGTCAATCTGCTTCAATATTAGAAATAGATGGACACCTTTGGGACTAAAGTACACTTTGTTTTTTGTGTGAACTTGTGGCCCACTCTGGTGTCAGTTTTCAGACCGCCCGAAGGCCTCCTACAAGACCTAACGCTTCCTTTCTTGAGACGAGAACCGGGACCCACAGCTTTACATGCCCGAGCACGGTAGCGCTCTGATGCCACATGCGGTCACCCATCCAAGAAGTGACTTGAGCAAGCGTTGCTAAATTTTGCCAACCTATTATGAACACGATAGTCACGCTATGAGCGCTACAAAATCCGCTTGTCTGTTTGAGTCCAATTTTTAGCTTGCTTCCTCATACGTTGAGTCTTGATTGTTTCAGTTAAGGCCATGATCGACGGCCGAGTAAAACCGCCGTTTTATGGCTCGTCGGTTAAGCTCGCCCGTGGATCATTGCAATACTGCGGTATTAAAAACCAACGAGCCCGGCTCGCGGCTCGTTAGTAATGTTTTATTTTTTGCTCGGCACGCTGCGCAAGACCGCGTGTCAATCACCACTGACGAGCCGAGCCACAGTTTTCCGCGACAGCGCTAGCAAACAGACGCTACGTGCACACTTTTTATAATGGATTTGCGAACCTGTAATCACCATTTCATAATAGCATTAATAAACGCCTTCAGAGACTGCCCTTGTACATTGACCAATGTACATTGAATGAGTAAGTACAAAAACAAATGAACCTCTCTATTAAGAGAGGTTCTGGCCTACACTAAAAAGTTGGAGATTTAAAAAAATACGAACCAAACTCAAATATAACTGATGTCAAGAACAAAAATCAGTCATTGCGAGCTTCATAAAGAAAAAAACGGAAGTTACTGCGAGCATGAGGAGCTCGCTAGTTAATCAGCACCTACGAGCCGCGACTTCGCGAGTAAAAACCGTCGTCTCCAAAACCGTGGTATACGGCTCGCCCGTCGATCACCCACTTTAGACATCCACTGGCTAGGAATTTCCCCAAGAGCTGTTACGGTTTACGGACCTAAGGCCTTTGTTGCTTCAACGAGTCCAAATACCAACATACGCTTTTAGATAATTTCGACACATTTGTCCTACATCTGTGGGACTGGATTCTAGTTTCAGTTGGCCGAGAGTTAGTAAAGGGCCGAGTAGCAAATCGCATCGCTTTCCAAAACCTTTCTCCAGAATTGTCTGGCAAGTAGTTTTATGCCTGTAGTTTTATAAATGGGTGTGACCTCATAGAGGTGGGTTTACTAGGTCTAGTATCAAATATCTAGCTGTTATGGTATCTCTATTAGGTTGGTTACGGCTTTAAAAAATGTTAGGATAATAACCATAACTGACTTTTCAGACTTTGTACATAATAAGTTATTTATTGATATTAAACAGCTTGTTTTTATATTGTCCCCAGTGACCCGAGACAGCAGTTGCAAGAGCAACCACATGATCCCGGCAACTCCCATCATAAAGAGCAATTTAGCAGACATGTGCTGCAAGAAATGGTATCCGAAGAAACCACAAAAGGTAAGAAAAAAACACTATAATTTCAAATGAATAGGTCTTTGTGGAGTTTCGGTGATGATGTTGTTTGTATGGAGAGATAAAAGAAAGATTTCAAAGATGAAAATATATACTTTCAACATTTAAATATACTTATAAATAAACTACATAACTACGACCTAACTGTGGGGGAGCTTGGAGACGACTACTGCGCCGCGCTTACACATAAGCGCGATTGTAGCGTCAGCAGCCGCTACAGGCTTTTTATATTACGTTTTATAAATCAGCAAATCTGATATTCAAAATCCATCAGAACTCTTACCTTCTCTTTTACAATATTTATTCTACTCCCTCTTAAAATTGTGTCTTAGTCACATCAGTGCTTTAATAAGTGGCTAATGAAAGCTTTTGAAACGTATCATATATCATCTTAATATATAAAATCCTTGCGTTACTGACTGACTGACAGACACGCTACAGCCGAAACTATTAGACGCAGGAAGCTGAAATTTGGCACGTATGTTCCTTGGGGACCGTAGTGGTGCACTAAGAAGGGATTTCCCGAAATTCCCACGGGATCGGCCAAAACGGGTAAATTAAAAAAAATGCAGGCGTAGCTGCTGGCGTCCTCTAGTTTAAAATAAAAGTAGTACTGAAAACCCGAAAAGAAAAATGCGAGTAGATGTTTTAAATAAATGACGAATTCTTAAATAAAACCGGTCGTATCAGGCTACAGAATGTTTAAAAATAAAACTTGCTCTTCATCATCATCAGCCTTTAACAGTCCACTGCTGGACTAGGCCTCTCCTTTGAAAGGAGGAATTGGCCTACTATACCACGCTGGCGGTATACGGTTTGTATCAAGTTTTCCTTCTCTTACAATGGTGTTCTCTGCATAATATGCTCCCTCTGTATGCTCTGCTCTTACGACACCCATGGGATGATATGGGGTGGTGACATTCCGTATTGTTAATCCGTCACCAAACTTGCTCTTAAAAGGACTCAATCACAATTGGCTACTTCAGAGTTTTGCAAAATATGTTCAAAAAAATATCCCTAATAATATTATAAATTCAAAAGTGTGTATGTATGTATGTTCCGTTTTCACGCTAAAACGGCTGAACCAATTTTGTTTCAATTTAGTAGATTTGTGTTACCCCGAATATAACGAGCAAAAGCTAGTCTGAAATATATTGTAATGTACTTATATTTTACAATTTGACATGTGTAATTTTATTTATTTTGCTTTGACATTGTTTGATTTGACATGGTTATTATATTTGTTTTCTTTTAACATTCAAAATTGCATAAGTAACATATTTTTTTAGCCATTCTTAAATTGACATTCAATAATGTTTTCTGACATTTTAAATATTTGACAAATTATTGTTTAATTTTTTATTATTTTTACATATTATTTACAACATGTTTTTTACCATGTAAGTATTAGCATGTAAAGTTGTGAATACGATGCGAGCATTATTAAACATTTAAACAAATAGTTGTGGCAACATGTCTGATGGCTTAGGCTGACATGCTTATGCATACACCTTCTGATGGCGTGGAGGCTTAGTTATACAGATCGTGCTGGCTCCCTCAATCAAGGTTGAGCCATACGATTTCTGTTGAATGCGGGCCATCAGTGGGCCGAGTCAGTCAAAAGCGTCAGCCGTTATCCTGCATCGTACTTGCATATTAAACCCTTTTTTGTCTGGACTTTAAAAGATCAAGAAAAAACTAAAGAAATTGAAGTGACAAAAAAAAAACAATGACTCTGAGTTTGTTTCGGCCTTTATTCTCAAGAAGTCATTTAGCTAGAAAAAGCCGGCATCATCTAGAATAGGGTTTTGACTTGTTTAAGTGTTGTAAACAACCAAAATGCAGAATAAATATGTCTTTATGTCTTTACTCTCACTCAAATACAGTCGTCATGGTTTGTTGAAAATTTTATGATTTTATTTTTCCGGTTATGACTGAACTTCGCAACAAATCACTAGGACTCGGGACTTTTACCGGAAATTACGTATGAATAAAAAAGAGCTTCAACAGACTCCTAGCATTTTTAAAAACTCTTTTATTGAATGCTGCCAACCAGAGCGTATTAAACGAATAGAAAAGCAATTTACTTCCCTGGGAGGAACAAACCTGTATTAACTTTTAATTTCACGGTTTTTTAGGCAAAGGCAGAATGTATTTCCATGTCTCACTTCTCTAGCAACCTTTGAATTTAATCAAGAATGGATGTAAGCAGTGACGAGTATAAAAAAATATAAAGGCCCCATTTACAAAAAAGGGGTTAAAAACTTATTTACAAACTTTTAAATAAGTTGCACATCTAGACTCGAAGAAAGTTTTTAATAAAAGTTGCGCTAACATATTTACTTCTTGACTAAACAAAATAGTAATTTTGAGAGCGAGTCAAAGTTGGATTATAACTAGAAATATTATAAATATGAAACATTGTTTGCGATTTTTTTTTTTTGACCATTGCTGTCCCAATGTTGGGCAAAGGTCTCCCCCACATTCTTCCACTGGTCCATGTCTTTTACCATATCTTGCCAGTCTTTAATAAAATTGTCCAAATCATCGCGCCATCTTTTTCTCGGCCTGCCTCTTTGACGACGACACTCTGGTTTCCACCTTGTGGCAATACTTGTCCACTTTTCGGGATTCATTCGGCAAACATGCCTCGCCCAGTCCCACTTCAGTTTAGCAGCTTTAATGCCCACGTCTATGATGCCCGTCTTGGAGCGTATTACGGTGTTGCGAATTCGATCACTAAGTTTTAAACCTAATACGCTCCTTTCAATTGCGCGTTGACAAACCCCGAGCTTGAACTTCTGTGACTCGGTCAGGGACCATGTTTGAGCTCCGTAAGTTAGGATAGGCAAGATACACATGTCGATGAGTCTGCGTTTATGTGTCATATTGAAATGTTATATTCCTAGATAACTTATTTGGAATCTAGGAAGTTAAACTTTAGTTTTAAAATGTCTCCCAGGATATGAACTACGTAGTTTCTTGATAGTAGGAGAGCCCAGGTTGCTAAATCTGGATTTACTCGAGCGTCTTAGAGACTGATTGGATATTGTAGTTTAGAGGCAGGATGAACAAAAAGTGTATATCCGATTTTTCAGGATTGTTACAAGCAACATGATCACAAGTATGCTGAAAAATGAAAGATTCAACTCCAATATTTAAACTTTAACAGTCATCAAGTAAAATTATTCATCGGTGTATGATTTTACGAACCTTTGTTTGAAATATCTGATATCGCAGTATTTCTGCAACCATCATGCTGTATACTTTCATAATAAACCCTAACCATCTAGGTTACATTGGCTTATTTAATTAATTCTTCAGCCTTGTTAGCCTGAACAAAATTTAAACATAATTAGATACAGCATTATTGACAGTGCAAATATAATACAAAATATTGGCCGATACTATTCATTATTATATATAGGCCGCGTGGTTGACGGCATAGAATACAAGTGTTACGGGTGGTAACACTTGTATTCTATGCCGTAAAATAACGTAAAATTTTAAGTAACTATTGATATCATACTCAAGCAGTAAATGATGTTCAAATGGTAAGCCTCCCAAAGTCAATATGGTGAAACAGGAGCATCCACTTACGTCTTTTTAATGTCTTTTTAATGTAGGCAACTCGTAAACATGGTCAAAACTATGGTGGAAGTGAATGAAGCAGAAAGTAACGGTATATGAAACCAAAGCAATTGACAACCTATTAGTTAGCCCATAACCACGAGTTACCCTCATTTAAAAAATCTGCAAAGTTATAATGAAAGTGTGGAACATGAATGCAAAATACACCACTATTTTTTAATTAGTACAAAAACTTTAAGGACATATTAGGGCCGTGTGGTTGACGGCATAGAATACAAGTGTCACCACCCCCTATCTTCCCGTGGGTGTCGTAAGAGGCGACTAAGGGATAACACGATGCAAATACCATCTTTGCGTAGAGACGGAAAACTCGACATCAAACCCTATACGACTGCCTCGTTGGTCTCGCGGCATAAATGTGCACGTGGGATCGGGAGGTCCCGGGTTCGATTCCTGGGTCGGGCAGTGTTATTGGGTTTTTCTGTCACGAAATTCTCAGTAGCAGCACGGAGTCTGGAAATGTGCCCGGTACGGCAATAGGCTCGCCCCTTATTACGTGGGACTAAAGTATATCTGGCGAAAAGTGGGTGTAGAGATACACCTCTGCCTACCCCTTTAGGGATAAAAGGCGTGACGTTATGTATGTATGTATGTACTATTCATTATTTATTAAGTAATTAGTCCAAACCAAACAATGGGCACTAACATTGTTGACTATACAGCTAGGTAAACTAGAGTCAACAAATAATAATGTGTCATTGAATAATTAAACGCGCTAATAGTGAGATATTGATATACCGGCATTATCTACGATTACTTAGATAAGCTCCTGTCATGAGAAGCTATTACTTCGGCAAACACATAATCAGAGATTTTCAACCTTCGGATAAATAAAATAAAAATATTGAATCATTTTACAGAGATTTAAATGACACGGTTAACTTGTGCACTTTATTTCTGATGAATACTTTTTAGTCTTCAAAACACACAATCAAAGATTCACAACCTATGGAACAAGTAAAAAGAAAATATCATTTTTCATAGAGATTTAAATGACAAAGGCACAGCGAAGTTACTGCTCGTTATTTCTGACATAGTACTGGTAAATCCAGTATCTCATTTTGCTTCCTCAATTTTTATTTTTCAGTACATCAGAAATCTTACTGAATAATTCAAAAGCTTGCAGACAGTCCCACGCAGAGAACAGTTGAGAACAATGAAATAAAATCTTTTACAATGCAAGCGTTTATCCGATACTAGGCACTAGGTTAGATAGATTATAATGACCTCTTTTCGTGATATGAAGAAAAGGGGAATTTTATGAGCAAGGTTAATACGCGTCTAAGCCTCCTACTTACAGTAATACAATAGGTACCGATCTCACGTTATAAAGAGAAGAATGGCCATGTTAGATTTCCCGTTACCTTTCAATGAGGCGGTGAGTATTTCATTGGACATATTGTCAACGTCTGACTGACATTTTTGCTAGAACTCTTTGTTAAGGTACTGATTGGCATGAATAGAGCAGAAGTAGGTTTTAGCTAGAATGGGTTGGCTTGGAGATAATAGAATCTTCTAACGAAAAATATGGATATGGCGTAGCAACATCTATATTCGTTAAATTCTATGAGTGAGATCTCCGCAAATCTCTTCCATGACTGACTATAATTTAGAATGCAAGGTAATGCCCACACATTTCCGTACATTGCGGCTGATTGCAAACGCAGGCAATCGGCCTCGATACACAGTAGCATGTAGGGCGAATTGCAGCCTACGAATAAGCATCAACCGCATCCACGGACGACTGCGATCGGCTGCAAGGCACGAAAAATTACCTTAATACATAAAGCCCGCATTATACGTTTCGTATATGTTAAGTATAAAAATACATAAATAACTATCTATCCTCGTAGAAGGCTGAGACTTCGATATGTTTCCTTAGCATAAGTAACCTTATCTGTTCCTTGAACGATGAATGCTACTGGGACGCAGTCACGCAGACGCTAGTATAGACTCCATGGGGAACCTAAAAGTGCTTCTCGCACATGAAAAACTATATACATATCGTCGGTGAACGTATTGTATTATTAAAAGCGTGGACCTCTTCTTTGATACGAATGGCTACAATAAATGTTTAGCACTAAATATATAATCTCGTAGTTCTTAGCATTCACTTCTAAACGTATCGCTATAAAATATGTAGTAATGTTGCTGTTAAAATAGTCCTTTTATGGTTGAACAGTTCATAATATAATATGCAGGCAGGTGACTGCTATTTTGTGTTTTTATACAAAATGCCAATATCTATTTCTATAATAATATATACTAATGTATTCTGTGGGGGACGCCCACAGGATCTTTCACGCCGGAGCAGAGAAATCTTGTATGGAAATTAGTGGTAAGCCTTGGATTTTAGGCTTATAACATAACTTCACGCCTTTCATCCCCGAAGGGGTAGCCAGAGGTGTATTACACACCCACACTTCGCCAGTTACGTTTCGGTCCCAATGGGTGCAGGCCTATTGCCATCTACCAGACACATTGTTAAGCGAGCGATAATTAACATTTCGAGCGATAATTAATGTTAAATACACACATAAATTCGAAAAGTCAGAGGCGTGTGCCCGGGGTAACTGGGATCGAACCCGAGACCATCGTCTCGGCATTTCGTTACGTACACCACTGGGCTATCGCCTCTGCTGAAAACTATTATTAAAAAGTACTCAATATTATAAAAAATATGTTTAAAAACCGTCTTCAGTAGCTCCTCTAAATATATAAACTGATAACGCATTATTAAGGATTACTCAAAATCTATTTGTCAGATCTTGATACGTTTTATGGTAGCACACAAAACGTACCAGTATTCAAGTAAAGAAATAATCATGAAAATTGGTTTACCTAGTAAACAGACATGGCAAAATAATCCGTCGAATCGAGAACCCGCTCCCTTTCTAAGTCATATAAAAGTACTTAATTTGTTCAGGAATTTAGAAATTGTCTCATGACCAAGTAAGTAATAATTTTATATCAGTCAGTCGTGATCATGAATACTAATTTAAACAATACATCAAATAAAATCTTTATTCATATTAAATACAACAACATATTTTATTACTATATTATTTTTTTGTGAGATCTTGTAGTTGTACATTTGTGATAATCGAAATAGAGTTTGCTAGCTCCTATACTAAGCAGAGCTTGTATGATAGGAGTTAGTGATTCTCCTCATATAAATATTTGAGATGGCAACCGGTTTGTGGAATATAATTTTCACCACAGCAGCTCAAACATGCCGCTTTTGCTGCGAGACAACAGTGAACAAAACGCGATTTTGATTCGAGCGTGAGGCAAAGTAGCTTTTTAATTTTTCAATCTTCAGTGCCACGAATTGACATTGTTCAGCCACTTTGAAACATTCGAATTTTACTGTGCTCTGTCTCTTTCACATGCATATAAAAAGTAAGTGAAAAACAAACCCCTTCGAATTCGAAATTCGATTTTGGAATTCGACCTCAAAGAAAACACCTACGGCATTGAATGACCTACGGCAACGCAAAAAAAAAGGAATAAAGAAATGACTTTTTTATATGTTATTGTTTACATGTTTAATTTATTATTGGATTTTAATAAAAATAAGTCTAATTAATAGTATAAAATTAGTATTTAACCAATACATTTTTATTTAGAATTACAACAATGATACATTTGAAAAATAAACATCAGGGACGCGGTATTAAAAAGCGATTTAAAAAAGTAGCGGGAATAAAAATTTCGCTGATGCTGATACAGTAGGTATAGCGTAACGTGTTAAATTTATATTAATATTTATTTATTTATTTATTACATGGAAGACCAACAGCATGTAAATACGTTATACAGTAGTAGCAAATAAACAACGGTAAGCCAATAACAGGTCCTCGCGATTATTCAACAGTTTAAAATGTGGACATAAAACAAAACATTATATAGGTAATAATACTACCGTCATTATCCGTACCAAATGCCTTAGTTGCTAAGAAAATATTAGAAGCAATTAACTTACAAATTCAAGAATGTTTATTAAAAAACTCTAGACTTAGTAATCGTCTCACCGGTTCCACTTTGGTGATAAATACGTCTAAATCATGTTGCTTACATCGCTTGTTGAGTGCATTGCTTGCTCGCCAAAAGAACGCGTTTTGCTGATAGTTGGATGAAACTAAAGGGAGATGAATGGGAGTGTAGTGCCTTACTACTCTTGTTGGTACATTAAATAATATTTTTTTAAGTAGTTCAGGACAATCGATGGAGCCAGATGTTATATTTAATAGATATAAGATATCCGCTATTTCACTCCTAGAGACTAATGGCAAAGTATGGAATTTAGAACACAATTTTAAGTAATCTTCTGAGGTGTAATTAATTTTTAGGCGATAACATAAGTACCGAATGAATCTACGTTGGATATTTTCTATCCTAGTTTTGTAAATATCATATCTTGGATTCCAAACAGGACTGGCGAATTCCAAGATGCTGCGGACGTAAGTGCAGTATAAGATTTTGAAGGTTTTTGCATCTTTGAAGTTATTTGACATTCGCATAACAAAGCCTAGCGCCTGCGATGCCTTGGCGATAATAAGTTCTATATGATGATTGAACATAAGCTTGGGATCATGAATGACACCAAGATCACGAATCTCATCACAAGTTTGGAGCCTATGTCCTTTTAAGTAGTATTCTGATGGAATTGAGTTTTGTTTCCTGCTGTAAATCATGAGAGAACATTTCGTTGGATTAAGATCTAATTTGTTGTCTGTGCAATACTTAGCTAAGCGGTTTAGATCTGATTGAAGATTAGCTACATCATCGATTGATGAGATGCTTGATAATATCTTCATATCGTCAGCGAAACATAATATATTAGAGTGATGGAAGCATTTGTCGATGTCGTTTATAAAGACTAGAAAAAGTAGAGGACCAAGTAAAGAACCTTGCGGAACTCCGCTAGGCACTAAAATCCAACTAGATATGTAGTTGTTGACTACTACTGCCTGAGTACGATTTGATTTATATGAAGAGAACCATCTCAATAGGTCTCCCCTTATACCAATCAGCATAAGTTTAGATAATAACGTGCAGTGACCAATTCTGTCAAAGCATTTACTGTAGTCAGTATAAACGACATCGACCTGCTTGCCATTACTCATACACTCAGTTATAAAATCATTCAACAAGACCAAATTACTCGTTGTTGAACGTCCTCTCAAGAAACCATGTTGAAAATTACCGAGTGAATTTTTAAGAGCAGCGTACAACTGACAATAAATATTTTTTTCAAATACTTTAGCCAAAATACACAATTTGGAGACTGGTCTGTAATTAACGACATCTGTTTTAGGACCTTTTTTATGGACGGGAGTGATAAAGGCGGATTTCCATATCGATGGTACAACACAATCATGTAACGATTTTTCAAATAATATTTTGATAGGTAGTGAAATGGTATCGGCGCATGATGATAAAAATACTGGAGATAGATTGTCGGGACCCGCCGATTTTGACAAGTCAAGACCTTTGAGATTTTTTTTACTTCTGTAAGATCTACGTGTACTTGAGAGATATCGGCTATTAAATTGGGTGACTCCACCAAGTTCCGATCAGATACTGTGTTAGTGGGTTGTAAGAAGGTAGAGAGAAAATAATTGGAAAACGCATTACATATATCCTCACCGGTGTTGGCCACACCACCTGCATGTCTAATAGTTGAAGGAATAACTGATGATCTTTTACGGGATTTCACAAATGTCCAAAAGTATTTCGGATTATGCCTGATTGAACTTTCGACACTGGCTATGTAGCTATTATAGCACTCATTCTCTAACTGTTTGACTCTTTCTCTGAGTAGTTTATATGTCTCGTGATCGGAAATATTACCATACGTTTTGAATTTACGGTAGTATTTCGATTTTTCGCGAATACACTTTTTGAGCGGTGGTGAGTACCATATAGGAAATGTATTCTTGTAGGATATTATTGATTTGGGTATATGTTTGTCAATTTCACTATGAATAAAAGAATAAAAATATTCAATGGCGTCACTGATTGATCTTTTAGACAATTCTTCGTACCAATTCACGGCAAGTATATCTAAGTTAATATCATCGTAGTTACCTTTACCAAAAATATATTTAGTACGTGAGGCTGGTTTAAGATATGGTAATTTAAGACATTTTAATTGTATACTGATTGCCTTATGGTGCGGATCTATTGGTACAATTGGATTGCTACATTCGAGAACATTTAGACACTCAGTCGATAAGGCAAGATCTAATATTCTGCCGAAAACATTAGAAACATTGTTGTACTGACATAAACTGTGGGTATGCAACACGTCTATAAGTGAATGTTCGTCGGTAGTGGATAATGACTGAGGCGACAAAGTATTGTCGCTATTATTAAATTGCCATATTATACGGCTTAGATTAAAGTCACCGAGTATTAGGTAACGATCGTCAGGATGGTTAATTACAGTTTCGTCCAATTTTAACAAAAAATTATTTAGTTGTTGAGAAAATGTGAGGCCCATATTCTGTTTACATAAGTAAATTACACATATGTTAAGATAAGTTCGTGATCTATTGTTAGTGCATCCTAGGGGTATTGAGACCCATCCACCCCGTGGGATCTCCACCTTGTCGTGGTGGGGGGGCTCAGTAACCGTGGATTGGTCACCCGCGGTGAAGCTAAGAGGGATCCAGGAGGGGACGCTCCGCGTGGGCTTGGAGGGGCCTGCGCAGGATGCGTCCAACGGTGCGGGTGCGGGGGACAGTTCTGTCTGTCCCTCGCAGTCGGGTGCGGTCGCGGGAGGAGAGGCGTGTCGGTGTTGCGTTGCCGCGCGCCCTATCTCCCGCGACCAAGTGGGGGCGCACCATTCGATGCGTCGCGGTGGGGTCGCGAGCGATGAGGACACCGCCGCCACGGGTTTGGTTGGTGAGCTCGTAGTCTCTGTCTCGTCGCCAAACTATGTAACGATTATCGAAAAGTTCAGTGTCACTCACACTAGGTGTCAACCACGTCTCAGTTAAAACCAGTAGATCATATGAAGCGAGATTTAAGTTTCTATAAAAAATGTCGGTCTTAGAACGCAGTCCCCGTACGTTTTGATAGTAGATATTAAGTTCATTCAGACTAATAGTTTCACTTGCACTACTTGTACCCATTAGCGTTAGTATTAAATATAAGTAATAGGATACGAATAACATATTTCATTGGAAATAAACGCGTCGTAAATTCGACATTCATAATTAAAAGCATCAATACTTCTATACTAAATAAGAGCGGGTAGAATTGATAAGTGATTTGCATTTCTTTAGTTTTTTTACGACGATTTGAAAAATTATGCGGATGGTCAGACTTCTCCCTCTTACAAAGCGATGATAGCGTGACGCGTTGGTGAGCAAGCGAGATAGCTATATGTAATGCATTTTTTACCACGATATGAACAGTCCGAGTAAGCTGTAAGCTCGCGAGTGCGTGCGGTGAGACAGGTGTGCTAAATCTATTACACTGGTTAATTAAGTTATTATAAAAATACACATATTTTTTTAAATTAGAACTGTCTATGAGTTTTAACATCAATATTGGTTGTATATGAAATTTAAATATTCTTTCTAAACGTATTAACAGTGAATTATTTACTAAGCAAAGGATTAGGCAATTTTGTTTAAATCTTGAGTTTTGTTAATTATGATAGTACGTGAGCTTTCATTTTTGCGTACATGGATCTTACCAAACTTGACCCAAATGAATCGGAAATTCTTGACTTTTGCAGCTTCTCTCGTTTTATTAAGGAGTAACTTGTGATCGGCACTCAGATGATCGTTGACATAAACACGTTGCGTCGCATCTCGAAACCCCAAGTCTTCAGCTGTGAGATCTTTGTGAGCACGCGCAGAAGCTATGAAATCTTCTTTAACATACCGGTTCATGAAACTGATTATAATTGATTTTTCTTTAGAATTGAATGAAGGCACTCGAGACACGTAATTTATCTGTGTTTTGGCTATTTGATATCCAATTTTTACTCCGAGAGAATCTACAATTTTGAAGAGATTTTCGTCTTTTTTCTGAGGTATCCCCTTAACCTCTATGTTGTTGAGTCTTGACCTTTGCTCACTGCTGACTAACTGAAGTTTGGCACCTTCGAGACTGTTCTCCAGTTCAGTATACTTGTGTTCGAACTCAAAGATTTTTGTTTCAGCAATTGTTAATCTATTTGTTAGTTCGTCGATCTTGTCACTGATAAACTGACTTGAGGCCTTAATCTCTCTCAATTCTTCTTTGATGCTTTTGATATCATCACTCAGCATTGGTAGGTCTTTTACTTGGATCTTAATATCATGTATCTCCCTTAGTACTCTTTCAAAACTGGCTTGTTCCTTACACGGTGATTGAGATGGAGATACTGTTTTGCATGATGGGCATTTCCACGCAGATCTTCGTTCAGGTCTTAAACGCCTCCATCCTGCCTCAGTAATGCCCGCACAGCCAAAGTCCATGTGCTTACCACAGCCACCGCATTGGACTCCGTCGTTAAACTGACCACCACAGAATTGGCACTTCATGATTAAGAGTTGATAAAAAAAAGGTTGACGATATATGGATAAAGCTTAAAGTACGTGTAACATTTACCGATGTCCAGGGAAGAATGAATATATAAAATAATCTAAAAATATGATTGAAACTAGCGATGATGACTGTACTTTAACACCAGAAGAGTTAAATCAACAAGTGATTATGCAGAATTCAATCTATTCCTGTTCATTTCTATGTCTCCTAAGTAATATGTGTTCTCACTGCTGTGGTGAAAAGTTATGTGTGCTACACGAGAGCAAAGTTTTTTGTATCTCGTGCTGTTGAGTCCCTCACCACGCTCAGGATTCTGACTTTGATTCACTCGCTACGCTCGTGAATCAATCATAGAATCCTTCGCTTGCTCGGGACTCAAAATCAGCACTCGGAACAAAAAACAACTTTGCTCTCTTGTTGCACAAATAACTATTGCTTATAACTACACTTAATATTAATTTTACACTTAATTTAAACATTAAAAATACTCAATTTTACTGAGTAATTTAGCTACTAACTAGGAAATACACATTTTTTATTTATATATTTATATTTTATTTATTTATTTTATAAACAGCTTGATAATAATATTTCAGTTTGATCATAAGTCAGATAACGTAACCAATCTATAAGTTTGTTTTTAATTTCATATTTATTTAAATGGTATATTGACAACCACTTATGTATTCTATTATATATTATAACCTTACTCCCATTGCATCAAACTGGCGGTTTGCAAAAGCAGTTCTACATCTCACATTAGGGCATACTGCGGCTTTGGAACGCTTCTGTGGAATATTGCTTATTTGCCCCAGTTTCGTGTGTTTGCGCAGTGTTATGCGGAGAATGTATAACTGTCTTACAGTGAGAACATCACATTCCTTATAAAGTTGTGAAGTAGGATAGTAACGAGGCTTGCAACGAATTACTTTTAAGACGGCCCGCTGTGCTCGTTCTAACCCTAGAAAAAGCATCTTATACGTGCCCCCCATACAGGTATACAGTAGGTTATGACAGACTGACAGAGAGCAGTATAAACGGAAAGCATGGGGGAAGAATCGGCAGATTGACACAAGGTTTAAATATTGCCATAAGCTTCCTGACTCTATTGGCAAGGGCCAGAACATGTGGTCGCCAATCTAAATGTTCATCCACCAGAACTCCTAGATACTTGATGCAGTTTACCTGCGATATCTGAAGACAGTCACAATAACCAGGGCCTGTACAGCTGTGCGCTCGCAGAGTGTTAGTAGTAACTGGTGGTTTCGGAGAGTTTGGAATATAAAAACGTATGAATTTGGTTTTCTCGATATTTAAAGTTAACCAGTTTACAGAGAGCCACCTCATTACTGTTTCTAGACCGTTTTCTGCATGACACTTTGCCGATTCCCAATCTACACCATATGATAACAGGGCAGTGTCATCTGCATATGTGAAAATCTCACTGTTAAGTGCAGGCTACACAGATCATTGATGTATATTAGGAATAGGGTAGGACCGAGTATACTCACTTGGGGGACACCATAACAAATTTTTTCTTCATCACTCACAATTGCACCTATCCTAGTAGCCTGCAAGCGGTCAGATAGGTAGTCTTTATAAATTGCTAGAGTTTGCCCACGTATGCCGATATTCTCAAGCTTCGAGATGAGGGTAGTTATAGAGACCGTATCAAACGCCTTGGAGAGATCCAGGGAGATACCATAGCATTGATATTTATTGTCTGATTTCTGTAGAACTCTTTCAGTAAAATTAATAACTGCATCCTCCGTTGATATCCCAGATCTAAATCCGTATTGATTTGCTGAAAGTAATTTGTTTATTTCTGGCTGGGACGGAATTTCGGTCGTCTTCTTAAAACGATATGCCTATATGTTAGCACCTATACTATGCCACATATTTAACCTTTGCTTTGATACAGCTATTTTCCCTACTTCCTTTAAGAAGGCAGCTATCCATCCTATTTTCAAGGGTGGACGGGAGCCAAGTCAATAATTACCGTCCTATTGCGGTACTCTACTTTGTCAAAGATACTCGGACGCTTAATTAACAAGAGACTCACATGTTATCTAGAGCACTACAACCTCTTATCTCCTCATCAATTCGGATTTCGTAAAAACAAATCTACAAATGAAGCCGTACACGAATTGGTGGATCACATTGTGGGAAAGTTAGATAATAACAAAAAGGTTTTGACCATATTTTTAGATCTCGCCAAAGCATTTGACACGGTTCCTATTCCAACCCTTCTACTCAAGCTTGAACTTATAGGTGTTAGAAGCACTCCATATGAGCTTTTTAAAAGCTATTTAACAAACCGGACCCAATTTGTTACTATGGGTGGTCACAATAGCGACGTAGACTACATTCAATATGGAGTCCCGCAAGGCAGTATTTTAGGGCCTACACTCTTCCTCGTGTTTATCAACGATCTCTGCAACCTCGATATTCCTCACGCGAAAACCACATCTTACGCTGATGATACTGCAATAACATTTACAGCCAACTCTTGGTTCGAACTACAGTCGAAGGCACAAAGTGGCTTTAATTTGGTACTAAAATGGCTTTATACACATACCATGACACTAAATACTGATAAAACACACTTTGTCACTTATTCTCTGAGCCCTATTTCCCAGCCTGTAGTTCCAATCTCGCTCCTAGCTCATTCATGCTCCCTAATGCCTCAACTCAACTGCCAGTGTCCGTCACTTACACCTGTTGACCAAATTAAATATCTCGGCGTAGTAATTGATAAGTACTTAAACTTTAAAGCACACATCAATAATCTCACAGGCCGAGTAAGAAAACTCATTTACATTTTTAAAACACTGCGACACGTAGCTAACGCATCAATTATTCGGAGGGTATATTTAGCTCTTTGTCAATCACTCATTGCTTATTGTATTTCCTGTTGGGGTGGAGCTGCAAAAACAGTGATGAAACCATTAGGGATCGCTCACAGAGCCATACTTAAAGTAGCCACATTTAAAAAGATCCTTTTTCCAACCGCCGAACTGTACAAATCCTGGAAAGTTCTAAATATACGGCAACAGTATTTATTACATATAACTGCACTCCAACACTCTAAAACACCACATCGTCAAATTACCAACCGGCGGAAAAACAAAATCTGCACTATTCCACCTCCACATACCTCTTTTGTAAAAAGATTCTCTGTCTATCTAGCCCCATTCATATATAATAAAGTGAAAAAAAAATTCCAATCTTCGGACTCTCGCTCTACAACTGCAAGAGAACTGTTCAGAGCTGGATTATGATGGCACTGAATTATTCCATACCATATAATCAGGCACCATAAAATACACACACACACACACACACACGCACACGCACACACACGCGCGCGCGCACACACACAAACACACACACACGCGCGCACGCAAAAAAACTCACACACACACACACACACAAACACACACACACACACACACATGCGCACACACGCACCCACTAATACTATTTTTATTATATAATAATATTTTAGCTTTAAGAATTTTATATTCATTACTTTTAGTATACATACGAACCTTTGTTTCTAGATAAATAACAAAAAGGGGATTGGCACTGTTTTTCCTTATCACAGGCTAATCTGTAGCCTATTTAGGAAAACAGTACTACACCCATTTTTATTGTGATCATTATGTATTTTAATAACTCGTGAATACATCTTGTGTAAAACTTACAATCCCAGCGTGTAAATAAACGTTTTTTATTATTATTACTATTATTTCCAAGTAACTTACTAAGCAATTATTTAATATGCGTTCAAAGATTTTCGACAAAGCTGTTAAAACCGCTATAGGCCTATAGTTTGTGACACGGTCTCTATCACCATTCTTAAAAACTGGCGTAACCAGTGCTTTCTTCAAAGCTTTGGGAAAAACGCCTGTAGCAATTGATAAGTTGCAAATGTGTGCAATAGGTGGTGTTAAGACATTACACGAGAGCTTAATAACCTTAGAAGGAATACCGTCCCACACTGTAGCACAATCGGATCGTAAGGACATATAAAAGACTTTATTTGCTCTTCACAAACGGGGGGTGAGTTGCGCGGCGTGTTAAGTGGTTGAGTACGGTGGAAAGCAATGGAAGCAAAGTTTTTATTTGTATTATACATTATATTTGACGCTAGTGTCCTACCAATATTAACAAAGTACTGGTTTTTTTTTAGAATAGAATAGAATATCTTTATTTGCTGTAAACAGGGTACATAACAGATGTTGATTTCATGATAATATAATTGATATAAAGGTGCAAGCCCGTTTAGCCAATTTTAAATAGCATGCAAATGTAGGAACATACAATGTGAAGTCACTAGGTAACAATCATATTTAATAGTATTGATGTCATATAAATATTTATTAATAGGTCAATTAGGCATTCATTACACCGAATCATAATTGTTTGATAAAAATTCTTGAATAGAATAAAAGTTTTTCTGCATGAGCCAACTACGTAACGCTGGTATAAATTTATTTGTGGGCAGTATTTTTACAAAATTTGGTAATTTATTGTAAATTTTTATAGTCATGGCGTATGAATTGTTTTGAAGCCGGCTACTTCTCGGTATCATATTTAAAACAAGTCTGTTAGGATTTCTTGTATTGTCACGTCGAGTGTCATCTTTCGCCTGCTTAAACGAATCTGGATTTTGTTTTATAAATTTACCTATTTCTAGTGTGTAAAGACAAGCTAATGGGAGTATTCGCAATCTTTTAAAGAAAGGTCGACATGATACGTCAGGGGCAATATCGCAAATCGAACGGATGCATCGTTTTTGGGCCACAAACACTTTCTGTATGTGAGAGCTGTTGCCCCATATTAGTAACCCATATCTGAGGACGGATTCTACGTATGCAAAATAGGCTGTACGTGCAATGTTTTGGTCAGTTACTTTTGCCAATTTATAAAGTGCATATGAAAAACGGTTTAATTTGTTACAAATTTTTTCTACTTGTTCTATCCAATTAAATTTTGAATTTATTATAATTCCCAGAAATGTCACACAATTTGTATTCGATAAGGTATATCAATCATAATTAATTATTATATTATTATTATTAAAATTATTGAAATTAATTATCTTTCTGTCTGTCTGTCTTTGATAAATTTATTTTAAGATTATTTTTATTCAACCAATTAATAACTAAAGTCAGAGTATTGTTAATGTCATTTACATGTTGTTTGATTGTCATATTTTTATTTGTAGTCACTATTATCGATACGTCATCTGCAAACAGTATTGTTTTATGCTCTATAATATCAGGTAAATCGTTTATGTAAACCAGGAAGACAACCAGGTTGACAAGATTTACAGACGTTTTCTGGTCATTTGTCAAACCAAGCAATTCCACTGGATTTTGCGATGAGCATTTTCAACCCGGTATACTGTTTATCAGTTGCCATGTTGATTTTGGATTATTTTTGGCTTTAGCGAATTCAAGGGACTCGTAGTTACGTTTAAGTTTCCGTAGAAGGGCATTACAGAACTTTCTATATCTTTTATAAGTAACTAAAAGGATAAGATTATCTGGATCCCTCTTAGACTTGCGGTGCATATTCTCACAGTTTTTGATGCAGCGAAGTAGGCCGGGTGCAATCCATGGCTTTAATATTCTAGATTTATTTGTACGCCTAATTGTTTTTGTGTGTTTAGTCACTACACCTTGAACTAGAGTAATAAATGTAGTCGTTGCAATGTTAACATCAGTTTCATCCATTATTGATTTGAAATTGCTGTTTTTTAATTCACACCGTACTTTATCATAGTCAATGCATATTTTGTGGATGGGTACGATAGGTCTAAGACTACTACTATGTTCAAGGCATAGGACGGTTGGTAAATGGTCAGTTATGTACGTGTCCAAAACTAGGGTAATATCTGAATCTTTAATTTTCACCTCTGTCTCACCTACTCCTGACGTCAACATATTCTCAAACCCTGGATTACAAAAGGCATGTTAAGGTGTATAAGAAACAGGGATAAACTACGCATAAAAACAAAAAAGGATCCACAAAACTCAACTCTTAAACTAACATATTCCAGATACCGTAATTTTTGCAATTTTATTATCAAAACAGCCAAAAGAGATTATGAAAAATCCGAAATCTGCAATGCTAAGAACAATAGCAAAAAGCTCTGGAAGGTCATCAAAAACATTACATGTACAAATAAAACGAAAACCCCGGGTACCGATCTAATTACTGATAATAACCCTTTGGAGTCGACTAACAAAGTAAATCAGTATTTTGTAAACATAGGCAAGATTCTGTCACAAAACTTACAGAAATGTAATACGTCTACCTCTTATCTACCTTCTAATAACTTAAGCAAATCGCAATCATTTTTTCTCTTTCCAACTAATGCGGATGAAATTAACACGACTATATCTGAGCTTAAAGGTGATAGGCGGTGATAACCGAGTGGATATACCAACAGACTGCCATGCAGAGGGTATCGGGTTCGAATCCACGGCGCGCACCAATGACTTTTCGGAGTTACGTGCGTATTGAATGGTTAATTATCGCTTATTCTGTGCCTCGGAGAGCACGTTAAGCCGTCGGTCCCGGTTGTCATGAAGATCTTTGACAGTCGTTACAGGGCGTCAGTACTTTCTAAAAAAACTGACACTAGTCTAAACCATGGAATATCGCTATCCCTTCGGGTTGCAGAGGTCAGACAGGCAGTTGCTCTGTGGAAAAGCTAAATATTCAGCCAAATCCGGTTAGACTAGAAAACGGACCCCAGATTGAAACTGGGATAACGCTAAGAGGATGATGACCTGAGCTTAAAGGTGATTGTGCTATAGGCTTAGATGGCATTTCTAACACGTTCATCAAATGGTACAAAACTTTTCTAGCTGAACCGCTTGCGAGCATTTGTAACTTGGCGTTCACAACGGACGTCTTTCCAAAAGCATTCAAAAGTGCTTTCGTTCACCCTATCCATAAAGGTGGTGACAGAGATTGTGTCAGCAACTATCACCCTATATCTATGCTTCCTGCTTTCTCTAAAATACTAGAGAAGATCGTCAATAAAAGAATCGTCAACTACCTGGAACGTAACAATCTCCTATCAAAATCACAATTCGGTTTCCGCAAGAACATGTCAACAGATAATGCGGTCCATGAGTTGACTAATACCATAGTTACTAGTATGAATGAAAATAATAAGGTTGTCGCAATATTCCTAGATTTGGGTAAGGCGTTTGACACAGTCTCTGTACCACTTCTGCTCGATAAACTGGAGCGGTTGGGTATACGTGGCATTCAGTGGCAATTTTTCGCCAGCTATCTCACAGAACGTACGCAGTGTGTTCAGTTGGATGACGTGCATAGTGATAGCCTGCCCATTGACATAGGCGTACCACAGGGCAGTATTCTTGGGCCTACACTATTCCTTATTTTCATTGACGATCTTTGCCGCCTAGACCTGAGAAATGGGAAGGTTATCACTTTTGCAGACGATACTGCACTAGTGTTTCGAGGCGATTCCTGGAGAGATGCATTCCAATATGCGCAGGACGGTATGAACCGTGTTACAAACTGGCTCAGTAGTAATCAGCTATCTTTGAATGTCAGTAAATCTAAATATATAGCATTCAGCCTTAAAATTTGTAAAGATCACATTGATGCCCCGATTCCCATCTTTGCACATTTTTGTTGTAACCATGACGGCTCACTTACTCGGTGCACGTGTCAGGAACTACAATCAGCGGATACAATAAAATATCTAGGAATAACTATAGATAAAAATCTAAATTTTCAAGCTCACATAGATGTACTGACATTAAGAACTAGAAAACTCATCTACATTTTTAAAAACCTACGGCATATTGCAGATGGAGATGTGCTTAAGATGACTTATCTTGCGTTATGTCAATCTGTATTGTCGTACTGTATTACATCATGGGGAGGAGCAGCTAAAACAATTATGATCAAACTTGAACGCGCTCAAAGAGCGGTCCTGAAGGTAGCTCTCTTTCTCCCGTTTCTCCATCCTACGGTAGACTTATGTCAAAAATGTAATGTTTTGACAGTTTGACAACTTTTCTTGTATCGTATAATAGTTATGTCTCACTCATTGTGTAACTACGACCCCTTATTAAATGCAACAAAACGCCGCAAACACAAAGTCTATCAAGATGTTAAAAGATATAGATCAACGCTATCGCATAGATTCTACTGCTTTTTAGGTCCATACTTATACAATAAAATTAATTCCTTCCTTACAATATATAACTTAAATAAATACAAATTAAAACTAACTTTAATAACATGGTTGCAAAAGTTATCATACGAGGAGACTGAAAATATACTCATTGCGATTATTTAAATAACTTTAGCACGAACAATATATAGTGGGTATACATAAATATTTACAACACAACCGCACACATACATACATTCATGCACACAACTACACACCTACACTCATACACACACATACATTTATTCACACACATATATTCATGCACACATACATACACTCACACACACACATGCATGTTAGTTATCATCATCATCATAGTCGCATTCTTCATTACTAAAGGTCGTGTCTTCTTTGGAAGTCTTCCGTCGCCTGAGTTGTAGTCTGCCTCCACCATTGTCTGTCTTCGGTATGCTTTGAGGCTTGCGGCACTGACAATCCAGTCAGTAGTCGAATCTGGTCTTTCCAGCGTACAGGAGACCTGCCTGTCGGTCGTTTCCCGTCGACTTTGCCGACCACAACCAGTTTTTCGAGGTTGTCGGGCTCCCTACGCATAATGTGACCGAAATAGCTCAGGATTCTTTGATAACACAAAGTGGATAGCCTTGTTTTGACCCTTAGTTGTTCAAGAATAGATTTATTAGTTCTTTTTGCGGTCCATAGGATACGAAGCATCCTTCGCCAACACCACATCTCAAACGCGTTAATTTTTTTTCTTTCTCGTGAGCGGATTGTCCACGACTCTTCTCCGTATAGGAAGATAGAGAACACGAGTGATCGCACTAGTCTCATTTTTGTTTTGTTAGAGACGTTTCGATCTTGCCATATTTTTGTAAGCTTGGTCTATGAAGCAGCTATGAAGCAGCTTTGGCCATCTGTCAACTATCATAAGCTTTGTTTTTGATTTATTAATATGTAAACCCACCAACTCACTCTCTCTTTCCACTCTTCTAAACAGCTGGGTCAGTTCAGCTTCTGAGGTTGCGAACAGGGTGGTATCGTCCGCATATCGGAGGCTACTGATCTTCCTGCTAGCCACTGATATACCACCGTCCCATCCTTCCAGGGCTTTTCGCATGATATGCTCACCATAGATATTAAAAAGAATGGGAGATAGTATACACCCCTGCTGCACCCCCTTCATTGTTTTAAAAGGCCCAGAAATTACATCGTTGATTCTCACCATGTTCTCTGCATCTGAATATAAGTTAGAGATCAATATCACTAGGTGTTCCGGCACGCCCATTTCAATTAGCACTCTCCATAGACACTCCCATCTCACGCAATCAAAGGCCTTGGAGTAATCAATGAAGCACATTAGCATAGGCATATTAAACTCTCGGCTCTTCTCTATCATCTGCCTAATGTTTACTATCTGCTCTTTAGTGCCACGTCCTTTAACAAAACCTGCTTGTTCGCATGGTATTTGCCATTCCAGATAAAATTTTAGTCTATCATTGATTATATAGAGCATAATTTTGCTTGCATGAGATATGAGGGCTACTGTTCGGTAATTGCTGCACGCTTTTGTTGACCCCTTTTTGTGAATGGGGATAAGTACCGATTCTTTCCAATCACTTATCCACTCGCCTGTTTTCCAGATGTGGTTACATATACATACATACATACATACATATACTCACGCCTTTTTCCCATCGGGGTAGGCAGAGACAACAGAACGCCACTTGCTTCTATCCTTACAAACCTCACGCGCTTCCTCTACACTCATTACTCTTTTCATACATGCTCGCCGGTTTCGGGTACTTCGGACCTGGCCGTTTTTTAGGACGTCCCCAATTTGATCGAGGAATGTCCGACGAGGTCTGCCGCGACCGACTTGCCCACACACATTTGCCTTATAAATCTTATTCGTCATTCTTTCTTCACTCATTCGCTCCACGTGTCCAAACCACTTTAGCATTCCTTTCTCAATCCTAGTCACGACATCTTCTTTCAGACCACTGCTCTCTCGTATAGTTACGTTCGGAATTCTATCGATCAGTCTCACCCCATACATACTACGCAGTGATCGCATCTCAACTGCGTTAATTCTACTTTCATGCCTTTTCTGCTATACCCAACTCTCACTTCCATACATCAACGTGGGGACAAGCACTCCATTATGAACCGCCAATCGCGCCTCTTTTGGCACAGTCTGGCCGTTCATAAAGGCATACAGTGCTCCATTTACACGATTGCCCGCAGTCACTCTCCTTTCAATATCTGTTGTGTAGTAGACACGCAACCTCTTTGATGAGTGTTGTGATTAAAAATAATAAACAGTTGTCAACTCGACTTATGTGTTTTACTTACATTACATGGTGGCAGCGGTGAAAATAATTATATAATAATTAATCTAGCCAATGTTGTGAACGATATTGAGGTAAAATCGGAGGCCGGGCGTGTTCGCCCGGCCTCCGCCGGAACTAAGTCTTGAGGGCAGCTCCGTCAGCCGGGCTGACGAATGGAAACGATGGCGGACGCAATTTTTATTATTTTTAAAAGCATCGGGGGTGCATAAAGAAGAAACAAGCGTGCAGGCCAGTCTTCTAATAAATTTAATCGGACCCGAGGGGTTCGACGTCTTTGAGACCTTTACATTTGAACAGGAAAGTGACAAGGAGGATGTCACTTTACTATTGAAAAGTTTTGATAAATATTTTGGCGTTAAGCAGAACATTACTTTGGCCCGATATAACTTCTTTACCAGGGATCAAGAAAGTGGTGAGTCAATTGATCAGTATGTAACTGCGTTGCGCCTATTGAGCAAGATCTGTGAATTTAAAATCTTAAAGGAGGAACTGATTCGTGACCGTGTCGTTTGTGGCATACGCAGCACGGCCGCACGCGATCGTTTGTTACGAGCAGATGATCTGACGTTAGATAAAGCGATAAAGATAGTTCAGGTTGATGAGATATCACAAGAAAATAAATGTCTGTTGGAGCAGGCACATCGACATCGGGACAAGTTGATGCACTGGACATACGTCGTGCAGACAGTCGTGGCTGCTGCGGTGGTTGGCGCAGCAAGGGACGCCGTCGTGGACGTGGTATGACCAATATTGCCGCGAGTTCTAACTCAACGCGGCGATATGTCAATTCAAGCGAACCGCGACATTGTCTTAGGTGTGTTGGTACATGCACTGATGCCAGCTTGTGTCCGGCCATATCAGTATAATGCTATCTGTGTAAAAATCAGGGTCATTTTGCTCGAGAGTGTAAGTCTAGAACCGGAGTCAAGAAAATGTATGATATAGGTGTTGATGAAGAAAAAGTAATTGATGAAGATGATTGTGAGTCATTTTTTATATCTGTCTTGTATAATATGTCTGAAATAAGATCCTCTTCTGAGGATTGGTATGAAACCCTTCAAGGGGAATGTGGTTACGAAAAGTTCAAATTGGATACGGGGGCAGACATTAATGTTTTATCATACAAACGTTTTATATCCTTAGGTTACGACAGTAAATTAATTAATAGTAAGCAGCATATTAAATTGCAATCATATAGCGGTGATAATATCCCAATAAAAGGTATTTGCAATTTAAGATGGCGCTATAAGAATAAATCTTATGAGTTAAAATTTGCAATTGCTGTTATTAATTGTCAGAGTGTGCTGGGATTGCAAGCTTGTTTATCTTTAGGTTTGGTAAAAAGAATACATCATATAAATTTATCCGAATATCAAGACTTGTTTAATGGATTAGGCTGTTTGCCAGGAGAGTATCACATTGTTGTCGATAGAACTGTCACGCCTGTGATTTGTGCAACCCGCAAGGTACCTTTAGGAGTACGTGATAAGTTACAAGATGAGCTGAATAGGATGACTGAATTAGGAGTCATTAGAAAAGTGAGTCATCCTACTCCATGGGTGAATTCATTAGTGATTGTTGCTAAGAAAAATGGCCAGTTGCGCATATGCATGGACCCAAGGCCGCTCAATAAGGCCATACAACGTGCACATTTTCAATTACCAACAATAGACGAATTAGCTACTAAGTTTTATGATGCTAAATACTTTACCGTTTTAGATGCATACTCAGGATTTTGGTCAGTTAAGTTAGATAAGGCTAGTACAGATTTATGCACGTTTAGTACACCGTTGGGCGATATCAATATTTACGACTACCGTTTGGTTTGAATTGCGCACCCGAAGTGTTTCATGCGAAGGTCAAACAACTACTTGAAGGCTTAGAGGGAGTAGATTCATTTATCGATGATATAATTTGTTGGGGTAGAAATAAAGAAGAACACGATAGGCGCCTACGAGCTTTGTTAGATAGGGCTCGAGAAATTAACCTTAAATTTAATAAAGATAAATGTCGCATATGTGTTGAGGAAGTTACATATTTAGGTAACATTTTTAACAAAGATGGAATGAAAGTGGATCCCGAGAAAGTAAGGGCTATTACTAATATGCCGGAGCCAACGGATAGGAAAGGGTTAGAACGGTTTATAGGGGCAGTTAACCCCACGTTCCTATCTAATAAAAAATAGAAGGGGTATTTTCCGTCGTAATCGCTGACACTTGATGAAGTGTATTGGTCCTGTAGAAAAGATAAAAGATGATGATAATTTTGTCGATGTAGACGAAGAGGAATTTGTGTCGGGAAGTGATGAGGGTGATGATGAGTATAAGCCAAATTGTAAAATTGATCGTACATTATACTCACCACCCTACACTCGAAGTAAGAAAAATAAATAGTATGTTGGGTTGGGTTAGTAGAAGTATTATTAAACAGTTAAGTTTTTAATAGGTGTTATTGTTTCATTTTATTTTATGGGGAAGATGTTGTGTAGTAGACACGCAACCTCTTTGATGAGTGTTGTGATTAAAAATAATAAACAGTTGTCAACTCGACTTATGTGTTTTACAATATCTTCTTCACATCTTCCGTCTCTTGTAAACACGCTACCCAAATATACAAATTCTTTTACTTGCTCTACTTTTTCATCTTCAATCGTAATATTACACTCAGTCAAACTGTCATCTTTTTCAAACACCATCACTTTCGTCTTTCTTGCATTAATTTTCATACCTTTAGCTTTAAAGCTCTCATTCATGCAGGCAATCATTTCTTGCAACTCATTCGCCGATGGTGCAAGGATGACTTGATCATCGGCGTACAACAGGCACTTAACACGCAATCCTACCATATCAATCCCGCATTCCGTTTCTCTCATATCATTCATGCAGCTATCCATGAATAAGTTGAACAACCAGGGTGAAGCTGGACACCCTTGTCTGACACCTTTCGAGATGACGAACCAATCCGTATAGGCACCATTTATTCGGACGCTTGCTCTAGAATCCCTATACAGGGATTTCAGAGCCCTATTATACAGCTGTCCACCCCGTACATGGATAACACCTTCCATAAGTCCTTTCTATTCACCCTATCATAAGCCTTTTCCAAGTCTATGAACGCGCAATACACCTTCTGGTTTTTTGCCAGACATTTTTCGGTGATGCAGCGCAAGGAAAAGACTTGATCCGTACATCCCATTCCCTTCCGAAATCCCGCTTGCACGTCCCATATCTTGTCATGCGTCACATTTGCCACTCTGTCAATCAAAATTCTGGCATACATTTTTCCAACTACACTAAGAAGGCTGATTCCGCGATAATTTTGACATATCACGGAGAATACGGGCCCCTTTGGTTCCTAGATGTTTTAGGTCCTCTGCAAAGATTGAGTCTCTTCCGGCTAACTTATTCCTCTTCAGTTTTTGTATGGCTTTATTAATTTCAGACTCTAAGATTTCGGGTTCCATAGTTGTATTGGAGGTAATGCATGGGGTTGGTGTAGCAACCATTTCGTGGTCATTCTTGTAAAGATCCTTACAATACGATCTCCATCTCTCTGTTACTTGATCGATCTCTGTCAACAGTTGCCCGTCTTGAGTTCCTATAGCCCAGGTTTTTGGCTTAAAGTCACGGGTGATAGCTTTCACTTTCATGAAAAGATCTTTTGTGTGGGCGTTTTGGGAATGGTCATCGATGTCTTGACAGATAGAGTTTAGGTATGCATTTTTATCTTGCCTGCAGAGTCTTTGTATTTCGGCCGACAGCTTTTGATATTGGTTTCGGTCTGAATCCGAATTCCGGCACAGAAAGTCTTTTCTTTCATTTATGACTTGCCAGGTTTTGTCAGTCATCCATAAATTCTTAGGGGAAGTGCGGTTGTTTTTCTGGACCTGCTCTCGAGTGGATATTATTAGATGTTTAAGGCTATTCCATTTTTGGTCAACATCGGAACTGTAAATATGCGTTAGGTCATCGATTCGCTTGTCAGAGAGTGTTTGAAACTCATTTAGTTCTGTAGAATTTAGCCTCCTGTGGGGTTTGTCATTTGGGTGTTTGCAAATTTTCAGCTTTATTTGAAATTCTGCCACAAGAAGTTTGTGGTCACTACCGCAATCAGCACCTGGGTAGGTTTTAGCATTTTTGATGCTGGATCTCCATCTATTTGCTATGTAGTCTATTTGATTTCGAGCTCGATCACCAGGCATGGTCCAGGTATAAAGACGTCTCGGATGATTGCAAAAAAAAAATGTTAGTTATAATTAATAACAAATTAAAAAATCTTTGTAACGTACTTTATTTCTGGAAATCACATTTTAGAATAAGTAGTCTAAAGCAAATATTTAAATTACAACGATCATGTGTCTAAAAGGTGGGAGCCTGGTGATCTGTAACACAGGTTTTACCTACTATAGACACCAGTCTCTCACAAAGGAGTAACAATTTACTGTTGTAACTATCTCTATTGTGCGATCTAAAATTAAGATTTCCTTTGTGAAAGAGAGAAATAAACGAATTATTATTATTATTATTATTTAATTCTTAGAAAAATGGAGATTGCTTGGTAAGAGACCCAAAGACGCCGCAATTGTCAAATACTCCGGGGCATTTCTATCTGTAGTATCTTTTTTAATATCCATATTTAGATAGAGAGAGAAATATAAACAAGACCGATGTTTGTTTCATAATTGTTATATGGTTTGCGGCTGCTTGTTCAATAACAGTAAAGTTTGAGTGCCATAGTAATAAATTATTAAAACATTCATTTGACGAATGTTAATATACAATAAGGTTACAGTCGGTTTGTAATTTGCTATCATTCAAAAGGCCTGTTGATATTTCATAACAAAAATGTGAATGTATAAAGATTAAAATTTTAGGTTACTTAAAACATTTTTTTTTTTGCAAAAAAAAGAATGTCATAAATGTCGTAATTACTTTTTAATATTATTATTAGAAGCCTTATTTATGTCCAACTGCTGTTCAAAGGCCTCCCCTTCCATCTTCCACTTGTCGCGATCAGACGCGAGCTCTTGCCGACCCTTCCTAAATGCGTCCAATTCATCGCACCATCTCCTGCTAGGCCTTCCCCATTGCCGTTACCTGCTATTGGGCATCCACCTTGTGATTGTGCCCGCCCATAGCGGTGCTGGCATACGGCTAACGTGGCCTGCTCAGGTCCATTTCAGTTTGGCAGCTGAGTGGCCTACATCGATGATTTGTGTTTTGGAATGAAGTATTAAGTTTTTGATGCGGTCAGTAAGCTTGACTCCCAAAATACTACGTTTCATTGACCTCTGGCAGACCCCGAGTATATAAAACTTTTACATTAAATTATTATAGGGTGTCTCAGTAAGAGTGCACTTTTTAATTTTAAAATAAAAACAAGTATTTTATGAAAGAGTAGTGATTAAGTATGGAATAAAATATCCGGCAAAAGACACAGCTCCGATGACAGGCCATTACTCTTTTTATGAAATTTTCCATGACTTTTGCACAGAGATGTGGCTGTATCTCACCGATGATGCGTTGGATTTCCAATTTGAACTCAGGAATTGTTTCGGGTTTATTCGCATAAACCTCAAAGAAAAAAATGGCACGGCGTTAAATGGCACGATCTTGGTGGCTAGTTGACATCAGAATTTCGTGAGATAATGTGTTCTGAAAATCGTTGCTGCAATAAGTCGATCGTTTCATGCGCAGTGTGGCAGGTTGCGCCGTCCTGCTGAAACGACATGTTGTCTAGATTCATGCCGTCCAGTTGAGGCCACAAGAAGTCCGTTATCATATTCCTGTAACGAATGCCGTTCACAGTCACTGCAATTTCAGCCTCATTTTCAAAAAAGTAAGGTCCAATCACGCCGCCTGACCAAAATCCGCACCAGACAGTTACTCGTTGTGGGTGCATTTGTTTCTCATGAACTGCATGAGGATTTTCTGTGTCCCAAATTCGAAAATTATGTGTATTCACGAAGCCATTAATATGGAAATGCGCTTCATCGGAGAAAATGACTTTTTTCAAAAAATTGGCATCGACTTCACTTTGCTCCATTACCCATTGAACGAATTGCCGGCGCTTTCCGTGGTCTGCTGGTTTGAGCTCCTGAGTTAACTGGATCTTATACGCATGAAGGTGGAGGACTTAAGACAACATTCTCTGCGTAGTGCTTCGTGAAATTTGAAGTTGTTGAGAACGATGTCGAATTGATGTTTTCGGGTTTTCGGCGACACTCTCGTTTACAGAAGCAATGTTTTCAAGAGACCGACCGGTATGTTGACGGAAAGGATTCTTTTTATCCATAATTGACCAAGTATTTTCAATTTTTTTTACCACTCTTCGAATGGCTGACACATTAGGTGCACTTTCTCGGCTGAAAATTTGGCGAAGTATGTATATAACTTTCCCCATTTTTGTGAGTTTTCGCAATTATAACACGTTGTTCTTTCGAAAAGCGCTCCATTTTTAATAATCGGAATAATCAGAGGTGACAGCTGTCAAATTTCAGAGTTGCCACTTGCATGAAAAAAAAATATTCCAATTTTAAAAAGTGCACTCTTACTGAGACACCCGTTATAAACTATTTTCATAATTTTAAGGCTATCATTCCTAAAACAGACTGTCATTTCTAAAACGTGTTCTCCAAGGTTAACAGCTAGTTTTGATTTTTTTTCCGTCTGCCTCTATAGTATAATATATTATATTACGTAAAATCAAAATAAAATAATACCAAAAGGACAATAAATGGCTGTCTAGAGGTTTGCCTAGACAGTGCCTATGTTTTGTTTAAATTCGTTTAAGATCAAGTATAGTGTGTTTAAGACCAATGTCTCGTCCACGTTTATGCAGTATGACTACGCAAACAACTTAGTTATCAGCGACCGTTAAGATGCTGATAAACTTGAGCATTCACTTGTAATCAGCATTCTAGTACAGAAATATAAATGAAAGTGATTAAGCGAGCATTCTTGCGACTGAAACGTTCGCTAAAAAGATCATTAACATATTTGTAGCAATGTTTGGCTATCTACGTTTTTCAGTTTGACACATTTCCAAACGGCGAATGCTCGATGTTCTGTTGTAAGTAAATGCTCAAATCTATTAGCACCTTTAGCTACCTCCTTATTAGAAAGAAAATAAAGCACGTATTTTCCACTTTTGAAAAACGTTCTGATTTTGAAGTGTAAACATCAATCATGTTCTGGCAAGACCAAAGCTTAATCATCACTACATAGTATAAAACAAAGTCTGCCTTCTGTCTGTCTGTCCCTATGTATGCACGGATTTTAATGCGGTTTTTTAATAGATAGAATGATTCAAGAGGAAAGTTTATATGTATAATTGACGCGGGTGAAGCCGCTGGCGACGTCTAGTTGTAAATGAAGCGATGTTAATGGATTTGAAATAATGAACACCGTTTCGGAGATGTTTATAACGAAAGTTTATTGCAAGAAGCACAGATGATAGGCACATAAAATAGTCAGTAAGAAGGAGAACAGAGCGAAAGTAGAGAAGAATTAAGCTCAGTAGATAATAGCACGAGATATTGTATAGTACAGAATACGATAGGGCTTTAGCGGATAGCGATCGGTCGGCGGGAGCTCGAGCGACATGCACTTCGCGTTAGGATCAAGTATCAACTGAACTCGGGAGCGGCCGGCTCACGGCGCACGGCGCGGGCGCAGGTAATAAAACAGGTGGCCGGATATCCAATGGATATCTTCCTCCTTATCTCCGTATGTCTGTACCGTACAATATTAAATAAATTTTAACATTCACACAAATACGATTAAATATAATATGTAAGTATACACATCTGGATATTAAATGGTAAGTACATATAGATTATACATGTATTTATTTATATATTACAATTCAAGTTTTACATATGCATATATTTTATTTATTAAAATAAAAACATCAACAATAATTATGGCCCTGCTACATCTATACATATATTAATACGTGAAGCGAAATTTGTGATCCCTTTTTACGAGAAATGCGCGAACGGAGGATTAAGAAATTTGGCACACTTATTGCTTACATGTAGAAGGTGTGCAGAATGCTAATATTTTTAATTAATATGCATTAGAAATATATGATTTTAATTAAAATAAACGATACCTCTACTACCTTAGATTTCACACACACACACATGCATAAGATCGTATACGTATACAATATTACTTTTTAATTATGTCCATAGGTCCATAACCGTTATGGACCCACAGACTTTCAAACTGAAAAGAGGTTAATAATACATGTATATACTTTTTTGTTCAGTTCGGTTTGTCCTAGTCTGCCTAAGAGATTTTGTATTTTTTGCAATATATTTATCTTGGCATTCTTTATTTATACGTTAAATATACATACCTGTATTATGTTTTAATTTTTATCTAAGTAGAAATACGTGAAGCAAAAGTTGTTATCCCTTTTTACCACAATAATATTGATACAGACCCATAGACTAGCAAACTGAAAATAGTTTAAATATAAAATGTACACCTATACTTTTTTAATGAAAGTATTTTATAGTATTAAATTCGTTTTAGAATAAAACAATTGTAAGTAAAACCACAATTAAATTAAATATTAATATACAGTACAAATAAACAGAAGAATAATATAAAAAAGGAAAACAATACTTTTGTGTTTAAGGTTTGTTCTATTCTGCCTACTAGATTTTGTATTTATTACAATATATTATTTATCATGGCATTTTTTTAATAAAGCACATAGGTAGATATTATAAGTATAATCCATTTATTATTTTTTTATCATTTAAATATGAGTTTCAAACTAAAAATAGATGAAATAATTATTACATGACTTTATGTATTTTTGGTCGATGGTTTTTCCTATTCTGCCTAATAGATTTTGTATTTTCACAATATTATTTATCTAGGCGTGTAAATTAAAATAAATTAATAAAATATTAATAAAGTATTGAGTGTATGGTATTTTTTCAATTATTATACCTAATAAGTTTCTGACAAAGTTTGAAAATAACAAAACTATATCCGTAGGCAAAAACATAATTGCAGTTGTCATAAAGTTTGAATTCAGAACGCCGCGCGCGGGAAATGTTGCTTTCCATAATGATTGTGTTTATTATAATTGAACATCTACTAAGCACATGGTGAATGAGATCAATGAGAGTGAAATAATACATTTGCCATTTATCAGTTTTATGTATCAATGTTAGATCGTATTGGTAAGTTTTCAGACTTTTCAGTGTTACTCTTAATTTAAAACTTTGTTTATACTTATGGGTTGTGGCATGTGTTTTTACTATCCGCCTGCCTTGCCTTGAGAATGATATTGTTATAAAAAATATAGGATGTGTTGTAGGAAATTTATGCATGTAACCGAAGCAAAGACTGGGGGGTTATTATTGGTACATTGCAGCAAAGATGAGAATGTTACGATGGATGTGTAGAGTGACGAGAATGGATAAAATTAGAAGGAATGAGTATGTAAGATAGTACGTATATTTGAGGTATATACAGGATGTAAAAAGACCCTTAACGAAAACTTGAATCCCATGTTGTACCAATCACTATGAACATTTTTTACTTTGGCACCATACCTGGGAAATTACTGATTCAGAAGATATTGAGGCTCAAAGTTAGTATGGAATTTTTCTAATTAGGTATAAAATGATGCATTTACCACGCCAATATTTTCTTTAGATGCCCTATAACCCCATGCATAAGTAGGTATTTCAAGCATTGAACGCGCGCGCTTTTAATAGCGGTTTAAAAAATGTGAAAACTCAAAAAAAAAACCGTTTCCCAGGTATTATTTTCGGTTAGTATGACTTGGCATGATGTCCACAAAGAGTAGATTTCGGCTTGGTGATGGGTCTTGTGACACCCTGTATATATAATTATATTATATTAGGTAGTCTGAAAGTGGTGCCCATAGACTAAAAGCGAAGGAAAATATCGGTCGGCTTGGTATGGACATATTATGCGAAGAGATTATTTGTATGGAGGTAAACAACTGAGTATTTTTTTTAAAGACAACTTTCGCTTCGGCTCACCCTCGAAACAACAATTCATAGATCGCACAAGTGTTGTCTCGTGTGGGTTCGAAACCACAATACTTGCGCAATGTCAACCAACATTCTTAAATTAATTCGAAAGGAGAGGGACGAAAAGCAAGAGTGTTTCCACAGAAAAGATGGATAGACAGTGTTAATATGAAAGTAGAGGCACGAAAAGGATGATCAGGCCAAGGAAAACATTAGTCGACTGTGTGAGGATGGGATATGGATGATAGAAGTTTACTCCTTTGTAATAATTAGCAAATAACAAGAAGTATAGAATTAATAACAAGAAGTATAGAAGTAATAACAAGAAGTATAGAAGCAAAGGACATACTCCGCAAAGGCAAGAAAATTACATTTTTATTAAGTAAAAGTCTATAATGTTAACATCTGTTTTAGAGTTTTATAACCAAGAAGATTATTTAATAGCCGTTCCAGTAATTTCATAACAGTTTTCTTTATTTTTATTGTGCGGCGAAGTCTGTGATTGTAGTCTTTGACAGTACATGAATACACAATGTAAAAACTATTTTTTTTTTAATTATGCTCGAATTTCGACCACTGGGCGACCTCTAGTAAATATAATAAGCCCACTCAGTTCATTGAACCTGACGCTCTGGCACGAAAAACGTGAATTAACTTTAAGCTTGTTAACATCGTTGTCAGGGTTTCATTAAAATAATATCATTGAATTAATCAAATTGTCTGACACGTCTCGTATTTAAAAAAATCATAATTTGATATAATGTCTGGCAGTTTTGAATTCTTGTTTTATTTACACTTTTGTTTATTAATTGAGACTGCTGGCAGCCAAATTGCGCCCTCTTCTATTAGGTGATAATAATATAATGTTTGCCTATAAAAAAGACGAAGAAAGCTGTGTTGCGTCAAATCTTAAAGTTAGACTGATAAGCAGACCCCGGACTCTAAAGCGAAAGTCTTTGATACAACCCAGATAATACTGAGACAAAGATGATGAGAGAGGACGAAAAATTAGCACAGCTGTCGGCACGTCATGGCAGTCAGTTAAGTGCGTTAGTTTTCTTGATACTAATACCATATTTCTGAAAATGTCCAAAATCGATAATTTTCGCACAAGCGGGGTGCTGCCTTATTTGCACTCATTATACCGTCGGCTTTAGTTTTCCTTTAGCACTTCCTCTTAAACACTTTTGCGTGCCCTTCATAACTCTATTGTTCGTGTTTGGGGTTGACGAAGTAGGTCTGTGAAACTCTCCCCTGAACTCTTTCAAGCGTAGTATGACTTTACTCTATTCGTTCGAGCCTACTAACTAAAACTACCGTAGTGTCCTAGACATTTTGTAACGGCAGACTCACATAAATTTAAATATTAAAAGTAATTGAAAAAAGTAATTGACAGTACAGACGTTGACAAAGACGTTTGGTTCTTCTTCAAAATAAACATTGTCCTTTTTGCGTTATCCCAGTCCCAACCGGGGTCCGCTTACAAGTTTAACCGAATTTGACTGGATATCAGCTTTTTCAAAGAGCGACTGCCTGTCTGACCTCCGCAACCCAAATGAAAAGTAATATTCTATGGTTCAGGCTAGTGTCAGTTTATTAAGAGGAAGGTAACGACTGTATCTATCATGATTATCAAACGGAGGTGGAGGTCACTCCACAACCCAAAGGGCTAATTATATTCCATGGTATAGACAAGCTACTGTTTTTTAGCCTTATTCTCAGAGGTACGTATGACAGCCGGGACTGACGATATTTAACTATTCTATATAAACAGTATTAGGAATTATTGTTACTATTGTTTTCCTTTAAATAACATTTTTATTTTCAAGATACCTAATTCACACTAATTGATTTCCTTCATCCAAAACAACTTGAAGGTACTTTAGTATAAAGTATAACGCGATTTTCTTTTAAACCTAAATGTTGTTTAATACAAATATTGCCCATCAATATAGTGATTTTATGGTAGAAAATACAATAGTATATGTCGGTCAGATGAAAGTGGCAATAGGTTTTCCAATAAGCATTTTCATTAACATTCAAATTCCTTTGTATCAAGCTGTTAATAGCACTCAGAATAAGAGATTTTCAAGAAAGCGTTCTAAACAATATTCGCATTGCTTTATGTCAAGTTGTTATTATCTGGTAAAATAAGTTAGATCCATTCCATTCAAATGCTCAATGATGTAGATAAAAGCATCTGCATTTAAAGTGTCAGGGAATTAAAACAGTTACGCTCAAAAATATTATCAGTAAACCGCGTGTTTGCAAAGTTCGATAACGGACTGTATTTATTTTCCTGTAATGTAATGTAATTTAGTTTTTATCGATTCATAACGTCAAAAGCCGTCAAAAATGCAAAAAAAACCGGTATCATTACGTAACAGCTGCCGCTAATCGCCTCTGCGGACATGAACCGACCATTAACCACCCCGGTGTATTGTTACAACCACTTTTACAGGTTATTACCGGTAATTTACAACAAATTGTTGGCACTTAACCTTTCAGAAAAACTCTCCGAAAACTGTGCCGTGCATTAAGAGTTAAAAGCTTAAACTTCAAGTAAGACAATATTTATGAAAAAAAATAGTCAAAATGTTGGCATTATATCGCTCGCCGGCCGTTCATCAGTGCCTGTCTAGGCGTGATTGAGGGCGGTCGTACGTCGTTGCTCCGCAAAATCCCCCACCACCCCCGCATGTACGTTTTCGCAAAAATACAAAGTAATTCGTATTCCAAACTCAATCGTTCAAACCATAGACATACTAGTAAGAAACCATAGACAGGTTACTGACAAGGTAACATGACGGAGCTTACGAGTGGCACGCATCACGAAAAGCGTACGCACACTAATATAAATATGTCAAAACGACACACTAAGAATTAGATAAGAAGTGTAAGTGAGATAGCACATCTAACCGCAAGCGCGAAATAGAGATAAACATATACTCTCTGGACCGACGCGCATTGTGACATAATGCTGACCGTTTCACAAACAATAATTTCACTCAGATGCGACATGATCACTTTGTCTGTCTTGAGTAAATTCAATTCGCCTCAAAGTAAATTTGATTAATTCATTTAAGGTAGGGAAATAAAAAGTCGATGTGATTTATTTATAACATTTATTAAAAAAGTACATTTTATTCTTCTCATTTCATTCAATGGAAACCTAAAACAGTACGTTAATATAAAAACTGTGCGCTGCAGACCCACCGTAGCCCTGGCAATACCCCTGGGGGTATGGTGGGTCTTTTAAAGCTTAACCGTACTCCTGGCTGAAATGCTCGTAGTGTTATACCAACGTGCTACGTGGACATTAAACTGAACAGTGTTATCTCTCGTATGATAATGACTTACTACTTACGTTTTTGTATTTTTAGACAAGCGAAGACAAGCGCTAGTACGATGATATAGTGCAACAAGGAGATAAATTAGAGAATAAAACGTTTAGGTATTACTGCTAATGGTTATAATGCTTTGTATATTATAGGTATAATCTGTGGTACTGTTGAAGACCCGTCATCATCATCATCCATGCGCTGTCGGATCATTCCCACTAGTTCTATTGAACAGTTCTATGATAGAACTAGTGATACTTTTTTTCCAACTAGTTCTATTAGCACAACTTGATGAGAAGAATAGAACTAATGGGAAACAGTTATAGAAAATTTACCACTAGTTCTATGTATGTTTAACAAGGGTAGTGTCACAACATCGCGCTCACATATCCGAATAAATATGTATGTATAAAAATGTGTTAAACGAATGAACGTCTACAAAACAATTGAACGTCTACAAAACAAATGAACGTCTACAAAACAAATGAACGTCTACAAAACAAATGACTACCAGAAAGTGATCAGCTATCGATAGTGATTGCAAAAAACAGGTGCATTCGATTTTCGACCTTATTGACAATTCATGACAAACTTTTTTTTGTTGTTTTTTCTCGCTTTCTATCAATATTAGGGTAATTAAATTATAAATTCTGACTAATGTCAATTAGGTTTTGTTTTGTAGACGTTCATTTGTTTTACACATTAAACAAATGAACGTCTACAAAACATATTCATTCGGATATATGAGCGCGATATCGTGACACTACGGATAATTCCCAGTAGTTCTATTGAAACTAGAACTAGACTGAGACATTTCCTATTACTTATCCCATTAGTTCTGTTCTCCTCATCAAGTTGTGCTAATAGAATTAGGACAGTTCTATCATAGAATTATTGTTCAATACTACTACTATACTGGGAATGATCCCACAAAATAGTAGAACTTGAAATTAACGAACTGAAATTAATAAACTAATTACACAACAATATTATCTGGGAGTACGGTTAAGCTTTGAAAGACCCACCATACCCCCAGGGGTACTGCCAGGGGTACGGTGGGTCGGCAGCGAAAACTGTGCAGTACAATCTACTTAATTGTTTAATACTAAAAGGAGAAAAACAAGAACAAGTGAATGGACTTTGATCATCCGTCAATGTTTGTAACTTACGTAGGATTTTGTATTTCTATAATAATAATATATTGTGTTGATTCAGCCTCAAATCACTTTTATTACTTGACATAAACACACATCAGTATTTTATTATTACGAATGTCCCATATGGATACTTTGTTTTTTAGTCTTTGAACACGCACAATACTGCTTTTCTTTTACACTTGCTAAATGCCAATTTTTTTATTCACTCTATTATTTGTGATACTGAATTTATTATAAATTGTAAATAAAACGTTGTAATATTGTAATACTCATGAATGAGAAGTGATTCCATAACTTTTAGTCATTTTCCTACTATAGTTTGTGCAAAATCTCTTTACACACGACGCCATTTTCACATGTAACGTACACACACGCGAGTAAAAGAGCGAGCGCTTCCGACCGCAGCGCGTACGCGACTAAAGCCAAATGAGACATTTAGCCTGTTTTTAATGTGCCAATTTTGAAGTTCGCATAACTCATCTACGGTTTTTTTACGCTGTGGCACACGCACACACGAAACCCCCCCCTCCCCTCCCCTCGCTCACTCGCTGACGCCACCGCCGTGTTTTTGATTTTGCGGGGGGTGAGGTCGAGCTACGCACTGTACTGCAACCTCGCCTTAAGCCGGCAATTTTAACATGCTGTTAGGCAATTAATATTGTCGACTATTTGTCAAACCCAGTGAAAACATTGTTCTTCCTTCAAGTTTTGTTTCTGGAATCTGTATGAAATAATTCCCATTAAATTTATAATTTTTATTGTCATGGAATCCAATAATATAGAATAATTAATGTATGTTTTTTTTCATTTTACATCAATTTCAATATAATAACAATAAAAAATTAAGGTTTGGTAATTATACTTGTGTTTTTCGTAAATCACGTCACAGATTTTTAGTTTTACAATCGAGTCATTTTCTGCCAGCACTTTTTAATACACCAAAACAAAATCTTTCCACAAAAATTGCTAAGTAGTCGACCACTGGTAGTTATGAATAGCCTTGATTGCTCAAACGTCGAGGAATTAACCAAGTCAAATTTAATAGCTGAGTATATTAAGCGATGCCGCGATGCGGGCATCCTCTAGTTAATAATATACTTCAAGTTATTTTCAAGTGGGATGTGGATTTTATAATCCATAAATACGTGCGGAAATGCGAAATCAACTCGCTAATATACCGTAGAAAAAGTTGATAAGAGAGATTCAGGAAAAAGGCATGGTATGGTTTGGGTGAAAATTATAATAATCTTAATATATAAGGTCCTTGCGATACTGACTGACTGACAGACACGCTGCAGCCGAAACTATTGAACGCAGGAAGCTGAAATTTGGCATGTATGTTCCTTGGGGACCGTAGGGGTGCACTAAGAAGGGATTTTTCGAAATTCCCACGGGATCGGCCAAAACAGGTAAATTAAAAAAAAATGCAGGTGTAATTGCTGGCGTCCTCTAGTATAATATAATATTCTACCACATTCACACAACACCATCTAGTCCCAAACTAAGCAGAGCTTGTACTATGGGTACTAGATAATGGATAAACATACATAATCGAGGGTTCACGGGCAAAATGTATTAAGCGACATCCTGGCTGATATTGAGTTATATACATATTCAGAATCGCCGGATTTTTCTTTTTTGGCGCTTAAAACAATAGTAAATTTAGGTGCAGTTCGGAGTAGCTTTGATTGAAGCGACAACATTTTTTTACAATTTATGAAAAAATGGACTTCATACAGGCGAAATATTTTGTGTTTTTGACTTGAGCTGTTTTCCCCGGCATAATTTTGGTAAGATAAGGTGTTCGAATCGTCTTGCCTGCGCCTAAAATATATAGAAACCGTCGCTTAAAGCATTTTGCTTGCACCTGAAATTCATACTTGATGTCGCTTAAAATATTTAGCCTGCTGCTGAAATCCATTCCTTATGTCGCTTAAACCATTTACCATGCGTCTGATATTAGTACACACAGGAGCTTAAACCATTTTCATATTTAATAAAAATTCTTTATACTCGGCGGTTAAATCCTTCTTCTTGAACTGAATTAATAGAGACTCGTCTCATCAGAAATATTGTATTCGAAGTGGTGGAAGTTAAAACATTTTACTCTACTGGAATTAGGAAATCTATATTCGTTAAGATAGTCAAAATTTTGTATAAATCGTTTATCCGTTGTCGGGTAAGACATATCGTTTCGGCGCCAGAGTCTTTGATTAACGTCACTGTGAGTAACGCGCGTGCTCCCGCGGTGCTTCAGTCGCCGTGAACCGTGAACGAGTATGGACATGTTATGTGTTATTTGGACAAAATTATCACCTGGTTATTGAAATATTGCGTTGTTGTGGCGTAAAATAGTGCACAATCTACATCTACACTAATATTAAAAAGAGAAAAAAGGACAATGACCACTTCTCATACATTGAATGGCCTGATAATTATTTATTGCGTATATAGATAAAATGTACGAAAACAAGTAGCTCTATGATCAAGAAATTATACTGTAAAGACAGTTTTTCTTATAAAGGTCTATGAATTACATAATACACCGAAATAAGTTCGTATTAATTTGACAGATTCTCCCATATCCGATGTCACGCGAAAGTGAAATGGAACGTAGCTAAACAAGGAAGTAGGCAAAGAAATATAAGAAGTAGGTATTATCAAAAATATTTTGATAAGGATGCGTTCATGAGTTCTAGAACATCTTTACAACCCAAAACTTTTCTTTTTACCAAGACTTCTTCTTCTATAAAATATAATTGTTAGTGAAATCATAACACTAAAAAATAACCTTAGTTTTAAAATAAGTTTTATCTCTATACATGTTTAGGTCAAAAATGGCCATTCGTCTTTGTATTTTTGTTTGTTTGTTTGTTTGTAATGGATAAACTCAAAAACTACTGGAACGATTTAAAAAATTTTTACACCATTAGAAAGCTACATTATATGCGAGTAACATAGGCTATATTTTATTTTAGAAAAAGTAGGGGTCCGTAAGATATTTGGGTTTTTCGGGTACGCGAAGTAGTTTCCTCAGGACGCGGGTGAAACTGTGGGAAACGGCTAGTCTAATTATAATTTGAAGAAATTCATAAAGAAATTATCAATACATTTAAAGGGTGAATAATTTATTGTATTCTTAATTTACTGTAAAATGTATTCGAAATATAAGCAGTCTACACGTGTCTCTTACACTCGATCAGACAGTATTCACATTGAATATTATAGTTCTATTTTAGAGCGTAAAACTGAATTGCAAGTATTATTTATATCATATACATTTCGATGCTTAAACAAAAAAATATTATAGGTAAGTACTTACTTACATAATTGTTTTTTAAATGTTTCCTCAATTAATAGTAATTGTTTGTGTTTATTAAAATGTATAATTTAGTGTTACTATCAGCAGAACTATTACTGACTACCTCGTTGGTCTTGCGGCAAAAAAATGTGCGCGTAGGATCGGGAACTCTCGTGTTCGATTCCCGAGTCGGGAAATTCACAGTAACAGCACGGAGTCTGGAATGTGCCCGGTACGGTAATAGGCTCGCCAATTATTACGTGGGAATAAAATAAATCTGGCGAAAAGTGGGTGTAGCAATACGCCTCTGCCTACTTCCTCGGGGTATTCCTGAAAGCGCAACTATTTTTGAGCGCAACTAAAAAAGCGCAACTACTTTATTCCACAAAGCGCAACCACGTCGAAAAATAGTGAAGGGGCATAACAGATTCTTTAAGGACTATTTACTATCGATAGGATTTGTAAATCGTCGGCCCATTTTTTATTTATTATATTATGGTGATGGTTTTTAAAAGTACCAGGATAACAGAAATGAACAGAGGTGAGAAGTGTTTATAGAATCTGGTAACAATTATCAATCAGTAAAATGTTTTGAAAAGTACCAGGGTAACATAAATGAACAGAAGTTAGTAGCCTAATAAAAACCTGGTTTTAGGGTCATGAATCAGAAATAAAGCACTGGATGGTATAGGTAAAACTCAGGCGCACAGCAATAGCATAAAGTATACTAAAATGTCCTGTCTTATCAACTATCGATATTTTCCGTTTGTTATTAACCAGCACTATTGCATCTTGATATTTAGTTGCGCTTTGTGGAATAAAGTAGTTGCGCTTTTTTAGTTGCGCTCAAAAATAGTTGCGCTTTCAGGAATACCCCACTTCCTCGGGGTTACAGGCGTGAGACTATGTATGTGTATTTATGTGCTATCAACTGAATTGAACACAGATAGTGTTATTGCACATTTTGCAAACATTACCTACTACAGGCAGCGATAGTCTAGGGGTGAGACCAACAGACTGCAATGCAGAGGGCCTCGGATTCGAAATCTGGCACACACCAATAACTTTGAACAACTTGTAGTCTTATTAACGTTATGTGCGTATTTACCTGAAAATTATTGCTTGTATAGTGCTTCGGAGGGCGCGTTAAGCCGTCGGTCCCGACTGTCATGAAGATGTTTGACAGTCGTTACGGTGAGTCAGCGCCCTCAAATATCCTGACACTATTCTAACCAAAGAACATCGTTATCCCATAGAATCCCGTAGGTACATATTGCACCCTATCAGGTTCGACTAGATATCGGGCCCTGGGCTCCTAAGCAAATAGCAGAGGATGCAACCATGAATAATGCTAGGATAATGATGACTGTTATTACACATAATCTAAAGTCCTAAACTAAGTAATTGACATAACATAAATTTATGCCTGTATTTCTCTGGAGAGGTAGAAGGATAGAGGGCAGAGATATTTGACACACTTTTTACCAGTTATATTATCACATGAAACATGGGATGTCCCTGTTGCCACTTACTAGGCACAATTCCAGACTGTGGTGCTACTGAGAATTTCTACATGGAAAAACTTGAGAACACTGTTCTCGACCTGGGAATCAAACCCCGGGCTTCATGCTTAGCAATGACATTGGTATGCGTAAACTAAAATCTTATTTGGAAATTTCTGCTTACAGTGACATCCACGGATATGGAAATGAACCGACAAAAATACTTTAAACAAAAAATAAAAAATATCTTATCAGAATCAAATCATCCAGGAATAATCGTGGTGTGATGAGTACGATGATTTGTCTGGATATAATTTATCTAAAAAATATGTACCTATTTCTTGTTAGCTTAATATTTTTCAAATAGCGAAAAATGTGAATCCTTGTGCCATTTTTATAATAAAAACGATCACTTGTCTGATTTTAAGCACGTATTTATTTTATTTTAAAATTTCTTTAGGTTTTTATTTGTAGGAAATAAACAATAGTCCAAATTATTGTTGATCTAACCGCCAATCCTAATTATACATACAAATTAATTGTTATTTCAAACAATTTACTTTTAGAGAAAAGTGCTACATAAATCATTTTAATCTGCAACTACTTTATGATATTTCAATTGCTTAAGCCGATTAGCCTGATTTTATTTTAGTATTCCAATGGTTGTTCATATATTTAGCCTTACACAAAATAATACCAGAGTGTCGCTTAAATCATTTTTCCTATACCTGTATTGTGAAGTTTATGGCACTTATATCATTTAGCCTGTTTCTAAATAAAAGTAATCTGGGGTAATATTGTATCAAGCGACTTTTATTTCTATTAATAGTAGCTTAAAAGAAATGAAAACTATACTCAATTATGCAGCTTTTGTCATGGAAATCAACTTCGGTCACTTTTTCGTTAATAACCTTATACTTTTTTATAACGATTTTTTTCGTAAAATTGAAACTTTAAAACGCCCTCCTGTAAAGTTTAAAAAATGTCGCTTAATACATTTTGCCCGTGAACCTTCGAATATATACTTTTTTTTTGTAAATACATACATATTATACATAGAAACACCCAGACCAAGACAAACATCCATGTTCATGCACACAAATGTTTGACTTGAGCGGGAATCGAACCCGCGACCTTCGGCGTAGCAGTCGCTTGCACTCCCGCGGCGCCAACCGGTCGTCAATATATAATAATTATATGGGTACTTATCGGAAAGTTATTTATGCCCCGACATTTCAGCTAGCTGTCATCACCCGTGGTCACAAAATTCTGTTACCGTGACCATTAAGATAAAATAACTTCTGCATAACCTTATGTTGCCGGTATTTTCATATTACTTATTTCAACATAGCAGATTTTCAAACAAACTTCCAAACCCTATTTAGTCTCCTTTTCACATTATTGTAATTACGCCTCCGTGGTCCAGTGGATAGCGTATGCGACTGCTGATTGGAAGTTCCGGGTTCGATTCCCGAGTCGGGCAAAAGTGTTACTGAGTTTTTCCGAATACTCAGTAGCAGCCCGGAGCATGGTGATGTGCTCGGTAACGGCAATAGGCTAACCCCTATTACGTAGGAACTAAAAATTCATGGCGAAATATGGGTGTAATATTTACACCTCTGCCTACCCTTTCGGGG
>OX123185.2:90642124-90707342 GCA_944739405.2 Euclidia mi | reverse complement strand
AGACGACCTAACATTGTGTCATCAATATGATGATTACTAAATACTGTAGCAAGTATAACGCCACTAATATCTTAATCCATCCAATATATTAGTAGACTTCCAAATCAAAGACATTTATTCCAGAATTTCTTTTTACTCATGCAAGACCTTATTTTAGACGATGCCAGTATAAATAAACAATTTTCAACTGCATTCACCCTTTTATCTCCAAAGCGACGTGTCTAAACCATTTACTTCCACACAATATCTACGATAGATAATCTTTACAAAGCTTAAATTGTTCGCAGGAACCAGAACAGCGAGTTGACGACGACAAAAGCTCGCAATCATACTGCATGCACACAGTCGACTTGGAGTTCAGACATGTTGTCAGATCAACAAACATCGATAAGAGTATAGAAGCTAAGAGAAAAGTTTTTGGTTTATTTTATTCGCGTAATGTTTTGGTAAGCTAAAATATACGTTTTATATATAAATCTAAACGTGAAAAAAGAAGAAAAAAGAGTTTTTCATTGCATAAAAAAAGCTTGAATAGAGTTTTATAAGTCAATCTAGGATTTTGAAGCCAAGTACGCGTAAATGCATTTGTTACTACAACTAACAGAAGTGCTGTATAAAAATAAAATCAAATCCGCACTTGTTTTGATTAAGTTTACTATAATCTAATAAAAATATTATTATAAAGAAAGTTTAAATTTTTGTTCTTTATTTTAAACTATTGTTCTTTTTTTGCATTATTAGAAACTAATATCAAACTAAAAAGTTTGTTCAAAAACCGAAAATAAGCAATATCTTTATCAGTATCTATCAGATGGTGAATAATCCTATTACGAAGCATTTTAAAACTTTGCCAGCGGTCGTCAGTTTTAAGTTTTAATATCAAACTTACTTTTTCTATTTGCGAAACTGATACTATTCGCAGACATCTTCAGATATTTTTTATTTAACCGCGTATGACCTCATGCAGTTTTATTATAACGGATCTTACTCGCGATGGTTAATTAATTGAAGGTATAAATAGCTCTTCATTACCGATGTTTTGACTGCCCGATTCCGTATATGACCTGGTCATCGAATTACAACATAATTTCGTGTCCTTAATGTGTTTCATGTACTCTCAGTGTCATTGCTGTGACAGGCGGAATAGTAGTTGAACCGTGAAATAGGCTTTACTCTAAGGCAGTGCAAACTACAACTGTAGAGATAGCAACTGAAAACGAGTAGGTTGGCAGCAGGCAATGAGTGCATACTTTCGATAGTTTTGTCGATGAGCTATCGGTAAGTGTCCAAATGTGAGGAACGGTTAGTCGCATCACTCGCTCAGGGTGGTTTAATTCGGCTTGTTAAGTCCTGTAAGTATGTGTGGTAATGGATAAAGCATACAAAGTATCACTACTCCATTTCATTAGACGGCGGCATTATACGCGGAGCAAATACTATCTATGCGAAGAGACGGCAAAATCGACATCAAACACTGTACTGTACTGTCTGGCAATGAGGGTATAGTATGCTTAATTATCTAATTGACTTACAGTGCTACAGCACATCATCACACAGCTGAAGCACATTTAGAGGCTTACGGCCAGCAGTAGATTGGGAAAGGCTGGAAGGCACACGCTGCGCACGTGTTCCAAGCAAGCAGCGCTAAACAGATTTATTTATTACATTTGATAGTTCTTGCCGCTCAGTTACTAACCTAGTAGAGTGAGTCCTCACTCTAGGTTATCAATTAATAATATACACACATCAACAAAGTCTAGGGATATCTTAATCCTAAATTATTTACGAGTTTATAGTTTAGAACCTTGTTAGTTTCCACAAAAAGTTTATATACAGATTAAAACCTCTTTTATTCTATTTTCAAAATTTGAACATGGAAAGAAAAAAAACAAAATAATAAACAAAATATGGCGGCAAATTTGCTAGTAATTCGTTACATTAAAGAAAGTTAAAACTGTTTTATTATAATTATTAATGAAAAGGGTTTTTAATTGTTTTTCTTTTTTAATTTAACGTGACGTACGAACTTTAAAAGTCATGTCACGTCGTCATTTGAGTCGAGATGAAATGTTACGAGCCGTGGGCATGTTAGAAAATGGTGCAATTCAACGCGTCGTTGCTGAGGCCCTACATACCAGTCAAAATGTGATATCAAGGTTGTGGTCACGTTATCGCAGTACTGGAGATGTGGCCGAACAGCACACAGGTAGATATCGTGTTACTACGCAGAGACAGGATCGATTTCTCCAAATGACCGCCAGAAGACAACCCAATATCACAGCGCTGCAACTAGTGCAAAGGCTCCAGGAGGACCACCAGCTGCTGGTAAGCGACCAAACCGTGCGAAGAAGGTTATATGAAGTTGATCTTCATGCTCGAAGACCATTGCGTGTTCCAGCATTGCGACGTGGCAATCGCGGTCGGCGGCTTTCGTGGGCTCGGGAGCATTTACCATGGAGTGACGAACAATGGTCTTTGGTGCTGTTCACCGATGAGTCCCGGTTTGGGTTTCACCCGGATTCACGAAGAACACGCGTTTGGAGAGCTCCAGGGAGAGTTAGCCGTCTAACCCATACCAAGGCGGGACAATCATGGTGTGGGCAGGAATTCGTCTTGGCGGACGAACCCAACTCGTTTGGATCCAAGGCAGCATGACTGCACAAAAATACCACGAGGAGGTAGTAGAGCCCGTTATTGTCCCACACAGAACTCAAATAGGCCATGAATTTCTACTCATGCACGATAATGCTCCTTGCCATACGGCGCGGCTGGTATCGACCGCTCTCCGAGAGCACGATATTCAAGTTTTGGATTGGCCTGCACAGTCGGCCGACTTAAATCCTATCGAGCATGCCTGGGACATGTTACAACGAAAAGCTTTGAGAGATTTTCCACCAAATTTGACGACTGAACAACAACTTTACTAACACTTGCAAAGGACATGGGACATCATACCGCAGCAAGACATTGACAATTTAATTTTAAGTATTAACAATCGATGTCGATGTGTAATCAATGTAAGAGGTGGCAACACTGATTATTAATGATTAGATTTTACAAGATTTTTTCCATTTTTATTAAAATTAATAGTTTTTTAAGAAGAAATGTTTGTTGTTATCATACTAATTTTCCATGATGATTAAAAAAATTATTTTTTTTATTTAAAACAAAAAAAAACACGAAATGTTTTTTATTTTTAATAAAGACCTTAAAATAATCTATGATTCTTCTATTTACTGTATCAGAAAATTCTTCATAGATTTTTAGATATTTGATGAAATATAAAATATCCCTAGACTTTGTTGATGTGTGTAATTGCTTCTTGTCTTCGTTTAGGTGCGCCATGTGTTTCTCCACATCGCTGTCACTGTGGAGAGGCTGTCGACAGCCTTGATCACCATGGTCTGTCATGTAGCAGGAGCGCAGGTCGTATTTCACGACACGCCAACCTCAATGACATACTTCGTCGGGCTCTTGCCACCGCTGGCGTTCCAGCCCAACTTGAACCTCATGGCTTGGCACGCGACGATGGTAAGAGACCAGACGGTATGTCTTTACTGCCATGGAAGCTGGGTAGGCCTTTAGTGTGGGACGCAACATGTGTCGACACCCTTGCGCCATCTCATCTTCCTAGCACAGCGGGTTGTGCGGGCGCTGCTGCTGCTTCAGCGGAGACTCTCAAAAGGCGCAAATACATAAATCTAGTAGGGGATTATGTATTTGAGCCGTTTGGAGTTGAAACGTTGGGACCATGGGGTCCAAGTGCGAGATCTCTTTTTAGAGATCTTTCAAAGAGACTTTTTGACGCCTCGCGTGACCACCAGGGCCTGTATTTGGCACAAAAGATCAGCATTGCCATACAACGTGGCAATGCTGCCAGCATTCTGGGCACGCTTCCAATAGGGTATTTGACTAAAAAAATCGAATTAGTCCGTCAGTTAGATTATCGAAAAATATTGCATACGTATTTTTTGTTATATCGAATCAGTAAAAATTACGAAGATAAAACGCATCAAAGATGGAGAAACGTATAAGAGTGGGGTGTTGTAACGTCACTTGCCAGTAAAAAGTGTACTGGCAAGTGACGTCACACGAGTTTTCAGTGAAGTTTGTTGGCTTAATTTTTTGTTTACGCGACTAAAGAAAATATACGTGTCCAATATTTTTTGGAAATCTATCTGACGGACTAATTCGATTTTTTTAGTCAAATACCCTATTGATGGCGATGTGGAGGATTTCCATGACGCCCTTTAAATTCTGCTTTTACTTTTTTATGTATTTCCTTTTATTTGTTAGTTATATAGGTATAGAAATTATTGTTTTAATTTATGTGTAAATAGCCACTTAGTCATAGTTAGTTTTAACAACATTTATATTTATTTGTAGATTACCTCTTGTTCAATAAATTCTAAACTAAACGTTCACCAATAATATAATAATATCAGAGACGAGTAAGAATATAGACTTACAAAGTCGAACAAAAAAATGTGACTCGATAATTCGTTAACATAAATGACGAATGATGTCGCTACGCGTATCGAATCGAAAAATAATTAGGGCTAGATGACGCGTGACGTCACTTGTACCCCCGCTTAATGGTACATAACATCACTAGATGGCGTTATATTCAATTTACTTGTCTTAAATTTATTAACGTGGACGAAAAACGTCAACGTAGGTAGCCCTTGTGCAATGTGCAAGGTCATTCGAGAGTTGAGGCCCTCAAGGGTGCTCAACCTACCTACTACGGTACTATCAATAATGCTACCGTTCAACTCTTTAGTCAATTTTAATTTTCGAATTATGTGCGTGCTTTAAGTACTTTAAGGTCTAAATTTGCAATGAAATGTTGCACTATATTTTGCTGGTCTGATAACAAAGCTGGCAGATGGCCTCGTAAGCCCATCGAGCTTGGGGTCGATTGATTTGTTTTGAGGAGCACTTCACACTTAGATGATATCCAGGGTCTGATGATGAAGCTGGAAGGTGGCCACGGTATCTCTGTGATAAAACGACATAAACCGACCGAATTTGGCCTCGATTAATTTGTCTTGAGGAGCACTTTACACCTAGATGATATCCAGGGTCTGATGATGAAGCTGGGAGGTGGCCACGGTATCTCTGTAATAAAACGACATAACCCGACCGAGTTTGGGCTTGATTGATTTGTCTTGAGGAGCACTTTACACCTAGATAATATCCAGGGTCTGATGATGAAGCTGGGAGGTGGCCACGGCATCTCTGTAATAAAACGACATAACACGACCGAGTTTGGGCTTGATTGATTTGTCTTGAGGAGCACTTTACACCTAGATGATATCCAAGGTCTGATGATGAAGCTGGGAGGTGGCCACGGCATCTCTGTAATAAAACGACATAGCCCGACCGAGTTTGGGCTTGATTGATTTGTCTTAAGGAGCACTTTACACCTAGATGATATCCAAGGTCTGATGATGAAGCTGGGAGGTGGCCACGGCATCTCTGTAATAAAACGACATAACCCGACCGAGTTTGGGTTTGATTGATTTGTCTTGAGGAGCACTTTACACCTAGATGATATCCAAGGTCTGATGATGAAGCTGGGAGGTGGCCACGGCATCTCTGTAATAAAACGACATAACCCGACCGAGTTTGGGCTTGATTGATTTGTCTTGAGGAGCACTTTACACCTAGATGATATCCAGGGTCTGATGATGAAGCTGGAGGTGGCCACAGCATCTCTGTTATAAAACGACATACTTAAGCCCACCAAGTTTGGGGTGGATTAATTTGTCTTGGGGAGCTCTTTAGGTAGGTACACCTAGATGATATTCGGGGTCTGATGATGACGCTGGAGGTGGCTACGGCATCTTTGTAATAAAACGATGTAACCCTACCGAGTTTACCCTAGACGGCCGGTTGGCGTAGCGGGAGTGTAAGCGACGCACGGCTACGTCAAAGGTCGCGGGTTTGATTCCCGCTCAAGTCAAACATTTATGTGCATGAATATGGATATTTGTCTTGATCTGGGTGTTTCTATGTATAACATATAAGTATGTATTTACAAAAAAAAGTATAACTATAGATATGTATGTTTATCCATTATCTAGTATCCATAGTAGGGTCATTTCGCCTGTTCGCATCCATTTAGTGCAGTTGACAAAGGACAATGGGCGGTTTTGGGCGGTCGGCGGCCATCAATGAATTTAATATCAAATGAAAGTACTAATAATTAGGAACATCTTTTACTATGGGCGTTACGCTGTATTCCATTTAGGAAAAGAAATATTTGAATGTCAATATTTTTGTTTTGTTTTTCGTGTGAGTGTGTGGCCAACTCTGGTGTCGGAGTTTTCAGACCACCCAAAGGCCTCCGACATGGCCTAACGACCCTTATCCATAGACAAGAGCCGGGATCGACAGCCTTACGTGCCCTCCGAAGCACGGTAACGCTCAGATGAAAATGCCACACACGGTCACCCATCCAAGTGGCAACCTGCGCAAGCGTTGCTTAACTTTGCCGATCTGTTACGAACGGCAAGCCAAGTCTCGCTATGAGCGCTACAATGTCAATATAACCTAATTGTATAGATAAAAGTTTTGTGACACGGTAACACATAATCAATATACCTAACTAGAGGACGCCAGCAGCTACGCCTGCATTTTTTTTAAATTTACCCGTTTTGGCCGATACCTAGGGAATTTCGGGAAATCCCTTCTTAGTACACCCCTACGGTCCTCAAGGAACATACATGCCAAATTTCAGCTTCCTGCGCGCAATAGTTTCGGCTGTAGCGTGTCTGTCAGTCAGTCAGTAACGCAAGGATTTTATATATTAAGATTATATAATAAAGTATCGCACGTGATCTTTCGTGTGAAGATAGCTCGGCGTTATAAGGCTGAGCACCTAGTACAAGGCGTGTAAAATATTGAAGTATACCGAGAGCAACAAATAAGGCGTCTTAGCGAATATATTGAAGAGGAAGAAGTGTGGTTGTTACCCGTTCGAATACAGTCAAGGCACGTAAGATCTAGGACTTATTTATCATCGTCCTAGCATTATCTCGGTTGCATCCGAGACTTACGCCTTGAAGCTCGACATCCGCTTACTAGTCCAAACAGACATGACCGAATATCAGCTTTTCCACAGAGCGACTGCCGTCTGACCTCCGTAACCCAAAGGGATAGCGATATTTCCATGGCTTAGACCAGTATCAGTTTATTTGAGGCAACCGTAACGACTTTCAAAGATCTTCATTAAAGCCAAGACCGACGGTATTTTCTGCTTTCCGAGGCAAGCGATAATTAACCATTTAATACGCACTGAACTAAGTAAGTAAGATCTAGGACTTATTATTCATATATTATTCCGAGTTATAGGCGCACGGTCAAATGCTGCGCACATATTACGTGCGTAGTATGGTATATTATATACTTATATGGCTGGGCAAGAAATCCACCCGAAGAGTTACGATTAGCAGCAGCAGAATTAAGTGGGATTATAGAGGATGAATGAGAGGAACTAGGCTACACAAGGCTTAAAATCATACTTAATTCTTTTTTTAAACCATTATGTTCTTTCATAACTTTATCTACATACAATAATTAATTATGCATTATAATAGCTTATTATTTATTGATGATATTATGTTAGTTATACAACGTGTAATGGAAATAACGCACATCCTCAGACACCCCAATTAGAAAACCTTGTTACAATCATAATGCATGCATTGAAATATTTTTTTTATTTGCGTAAATAATGTTTTTTAAAGAAAGTATTAACTCAATTAAAAGTGAAAATCGTGGTCACTCTAAATCTGCGCACGCACACAAACGAAACGGTTGCTATGGTAAACAAACAACAGCGATCTGATAGGAACGAAACATGATACGATATAACAAAATGTATGAAATTCAGTCTGTAAACCACACTCTGATAGAGTGGGGTTTACAAAAATGATGTTTGAACAATTTGTCGGCTACTGTTGATATTACCAAAGATATTATGAGTATTTCTTTCCATCACACTTTTAAGCTATGGTGTGGACAGTCGAATCATTTATTGTTTGTTATTAATATGCACGATCTATTGTTTCTTAACATCGTAAGTGACTATTGTGACTATCTTAACTTAATCAGATAAAATAAAAGAATATCAATGAGAGAAATAAACAAGAACGGCGTGTTTAAAGTTGTCTTGTGAATCTAAATACTTACAATAATAGAATAATAAAATAACTTACAGGCTTAAATCACAATTCTTTCGTCCACGTAGCACTTCAGTATTTCCTCACAAATCACATCTTTTCACTGTTTCAAAAGCAGCTAGTATCTTAATTAATTAACTACTCGGCACTTTTTCTGTCGTCACAATAAACTGGTGATTTATTATTTCTCCACAATGAGAAAGTCCATGGGTGACAAGTCAACATCAAGATGATGTTGAACTTTTCACTTTGTTGTTGAATGATTAAATTATACACCATTACACATTTTGTAAACAAGTGAACTTTTAAAAAGGTTTTCACAGCACTGACTGATAAAATCAGATAGATATTCCCGGTTGTACTTGTCATAACATGTCTAAGCGCATCGCCCGCTGCGCTTGTCATGCGCCAGCGCGAGCGAGACATTACGTCTCACTCTTTCCCGTTGTTTATTACCTACGTTAGTGAAAGATAGATGATAGACATTTTGGTGGTCAATTGTGTGCTATTGTCTTTTGCCGTCTATTGTGTTGTATTAATGTGTGCGTTTGTGTAAGTCAACGTGAAACCATATAACAAATGCATTTAAAAATAAGCCGTTCTGCTTTGATTTAAGGTTTATTTTCGAATAGCTCAATTTTTTTTTAATTGTGTTGTTTTAATGTGTGCGTTTGTGTAAGTCAACGTGGAACCATTTAACAAATGCATTTAAAAATAAGCCGTTCTGCTTTGATTTAAGGTTTATTTTCGAATAGCTCAATTTTAAAAAAAATTAGTGAGTACAATTTACGTTATTTTAATTATTTTAAGACTAAAAATTAACAATATTAAAAATGACGGAAATGGATTCAGTTGCCGATTCTGAACAAAGTACTTTCAAGATGTGCATTAAACTTGTTACATGTTGTATACAGGGTGTAACAAGACCCTTAACGAAAACTGAAATCCTATGTTGTACCAATCAGTACGAACATTTTTTGCTTGGGCACTATACCTGGGAAATTACTGATTCAGGAGATATTGAGGCTCAAAGTTAATATGGAATTTTTCTAATTAGGTACAAAATCGATGCATTTACCCCCTCATATTTTCTTTAGATGCCCTATAACCCCATGAATATGTAGATTTTAATTGCAGTTAAAAAATGTGAAAACTCAAAAAAAAATCGTTTCCCAGCTCTTATTTTTGGTTAGTATCACTTGGCATGATGTCCACAACGAGTAGACTTCGGCTTGGTGATGGGTCTTGTGACACTCTGTACCCTTATAACCAAATAAAGATTTTATGTTTATAACAAATTGTATGGTAACTGTATTATATATGTATAGTTGGTGCCACGAGAAGATAGACTTTTTGTAAACAAACATTCAGGGCTGCACAACCTATTTTCAAACAGTTGTGTTTTAGATTTTATACTTTTTGCCTATTTGTTATTAAATTTATATTGTTTAATTTTACTGAAATAAAAAAAATTGATTTTGTGTTTGAATGGTTATCAACAGCCTTGAACAGTCCACTGCTGGACTAGGCCTATCCTTTGAAAGGAGGAATTGGCCTACTATACCACGCTGGCCAAACGGGTTGGTATAGGGTTCGTATCAAGTTTTCCTTCTCTTACAGTGCTGTTCTCTGCATAATATTCGCCCTCTGTCGGCTCTTACGACACTCACGGGATGATATGGGGTGATGATATGCCGTATTCTTAATCCGTCACCAAACGGCCGATTTTTTGTCGTTTTACACGTAATTTATTCTGCAAATTAAGGAAAAATAGAGTACCATGTATGTAAATGATAGAGTACATACATGTTACTCTATTATTGATATGTTTTTTTTAATCATAGACAATAAATCATTTGCAAAGTAGCCTACCTATCCTAAAATATTAAATTATTGACCAACAATGAATAATATTACAGATAACTAGCTAGTACATTGCATAAAAAAATCTAGGCATGGAGATTTTACGTTGTGAATGAAATTGTCAGAATGAACATAAACAAAATCCATTAAAAGTTACGGTAGTGTGAAAACGCAATTTCTTTTTCAGGTATAAATAATTTTCTGCGCAACTAATAGTTTGCCATCTGCTATTCTGCACCCGCTTTTTCGAGATGCCAGCAGCGGGAAGAGCGTTGCGGGCCTATAAACTTGTATGTTACTTTACATTCACCCCTTCTTGATAACTAAAAGATAATAATTTTGTCCACTGATAAATGCATGTTAAGCCCAAGAATGTAACATTTAAATGAATTAACGCCAAATGTTGACATTCTAGGCGTCGGTACCTCAAAACATCAAAGGATCCTGTTGACAGCGCATAATATCGATAAAAACCCGATCCATTGACATATTAGTTTCCAATGACACGTATCTATGTACCGTTGCGCTCATTGGATTTGACATTATTTGTTTTTGACAGAACTATCGCTAAGTCACTTAGTAGAAATTCTTTGTTTACAAAAAGTCTATGTTCTCGTGGCACGGACTATAGGTATATTATTTAACATTAGTTACATCTAAATAGTAAAATGCACCTACCACTTTTATCTCTGCACCACCTTAAGGTTGACAGGTAGAGAATGCCATAATTATGGCATTATGTCCACCGATGTACACTATGTTTGTGCATAAATGATTAAATAAAATAAATAAATAAACTGTGCTTACATTAGTAAGCACAGTTACCATACAATTTGATACAATAATATGTGATATATTATAAAATGACAATCTAAATAAGTTGTTTCACTTTCTTTAACACTTTCGTTAGCCAGAGTAGTAAGTAAAACGATTAAAGTTTGAAATAGTTTAAAAATATATAAACATTTTTGTCACTTCACACTATCTTCGTGTATCAATAAAAACAACTTTTAAACTATTGATTACTAATAAACTGATTTAAATAATAGTTACAGGTAGCACGCCACTGCGTAATGTTGATGTTGTGCATGTATTGTTAGAGAGAGATGCAGGTGGCCTTTAATGTTGCGTTCTCTCTCCCACCGGCGGACACGAATAGGCCCCACTCTGCCACTCTATTCTTAATATCTCTATGCTCTTATGCGTTGAGGTATTGGCGGTACTGACTTTTCATTTTATTAGTGTGTTAGTTTACTTATTTTCGAGCATTTTTAAAGGGAGGTCCGTAAATGGAAGCGAATTGGGCGATGGACGCGAACAGGCGAAATGACCCTACAAGCTCAAAGCTCTGCTTAGTTACCTACTCAAAGACTATTAAGCATACTTTTATTGAATTGTTTTATTTATTTTTTCTGCTATTTTGTTAACTGTAAAATAACTAGGTACATTTAAAATAGTTTTACTACATACATTATTATTGTCAGTGCTATGCATACCGTAATTGTCATATTATATCAGATACAATGCCTTTTAAGTGTTTACCTTAACTGAATAAATATATATTTCAGCGCCATGGCACCATCATCAGGACACCCCCAGAGGATCCACAAATGAAACCACACAATTAACTGAAAACTGCATTATATTTTGGGAAGAAACCTCACGATACCCAAGTCCGATCAAAAGTGTCATGGCCGCCCGCCGTCGCATCAGCTTACTCGGTATCAAAACATTATACATTTAATTGCAAGATTTATATTATCGTATGTATGAACTTTCAATTAATCTTTATAATTAAGAAACAATATAGAATTCCAGTTACTTTAGCTAAAGCGTCGAAATAAGTCTTGATAAATTTAATTAGTTATAATATTAATTACCAAAATGTGTTGGCGGGCGACTAACTATAAACCAATACAGCGTCAAGAAATATATGTAAATACAGAAATGTAACACAATTTATATAATATTAATTACAAGCAAATGCAATTAATATTTTACTGGTTATTTAGTTAAAATTACATTAATATAATATTAACTTCCGGGTTAGTTATCATTTAGCCATCTAGATGGCTCTGCTCTACGTTTATACAAACCATCTCAGTGCGCCCATATATATGATGTGGTTGTGCTAATAAATAAATTAATTAATTAATTTAAGACTAGATGGTGTTGTGTGAATGTGCTAGAATATTATATTATATAATTATAGTTTGGGCTCGATTGAATTTTCTTGAGGAACACTTAACACCTAGGTGATAATAATTATGATACTACGATACTACCTATAGCGGTACCGGGTTCGATTCTAGGTATAGTTGCTTTTTGCATTTTCTCATACAAAGTACCTAGTTAATAAATAATAATTATGGTCTCACTCATGGTATGAGTTCGTGCATGTCCTTGAGGCATACATAGAACTAGTTCGTAGATGGTTGTTTACGAATTGTTACTAAATAAGTGTATCTACCTATAAAACCCGTAACGTACCCATCCCATCTAAATAGGTAATTTTATTTTGGTTTAAGCGTCATCTAGTGAAAATTCAATGTAAACCGTTGTACATTACCTTTCGTGATTTTACTACGCCATCTATTAGTACACGATCAAAAGTGATAAAATATGCACGTAAAATGAAATAGATAAATTAGCTTATTATGAGCAATATTACCAATTCTAAAAAATACTTAAACAATTTCAATGGCCGTTAATGAAAAAATAATGATATTTTTATGACTTGTCTGGCTGTAATTAACGTCGCGTGCTATTTGATCAGCGCCCTCTGGATATAGCTCGCGATTTGAGCTTTTTCCGAGGCACATTTTTTTGTTCGACTTTGGCAGTCTATATTCTTACTCGTCTCTGATAATATGTACCGATATCTTTGTTTAAAACGGAATGTATGTAAATTTTACGTTTCTTGAGCGAGAATATAACCGACAATTGTCCGTATTTATTCAAAAAGGAACCACCCAGCAAAAACGTACTTCTGAGATATCAATGAATTTACAAAAACATGTGCAGCTCTGTGAGATTAAGTAAAATATTATTATATTAATGTATTGATAAATTACTCATTTAAGTATGTGTATATAAATTTGCTCTGGATACTCTTAATTTTTCTAGATAATTAAGAAAATGTGCATGTGGTTCCTTTTAATATCTACTAACTAATAGCTTTCCTCATACGCGAAAAGGAACCACAACCCATTGGTTGTGGTTCTTTTTACTTAGTACTTATACTTAGTTTCATGTATATCGGTATAGCCATGGATTTACCGATACACATGAAACTAAGTATTATCGTAATAAACCTTTGATATGCAGCCTATAGCAATCCACTGCTGGACATAGGCCTATCCCAACACGCGCCACAGGTTCTTAGCCTTTCGCATCCATTCCATCCCAGCCTCGATTTCAGGTCGTCAGTCCACCTAACTGGGGCCGCCCTACCTTACGCTTACCGAGTCGTGGTCTCCACTCTAGAACAAGCTTGGTCTATCGGCTATCAGTACTTCTGCAGATATGACTAGTCCACTGCCTCATAAGCTTACTTCTTCTGTGAGCTATGTCGGTAATTCTGGTTCTTTATCGGCAAACTTCGTTGCGGATTTTATCCTTCAAAGAAACGCCAAGCATAGCCCGTTCCGTTGTGGACTAGTCCCACTATCAGTGTGCACGTCTTGGCACTAAACGTCATTACAGGAAGGTCGCATTGGTTGTTGACGTTGGCCTTCAGGCATAGTGCTGGGCATGTGGGCGAAGAGAAAACTTGACGTAGTTTGCCAAACGTTCCCTAACCCCACTGGACACTACGATCGATTTCTATCTCGAAGTTATGGCTACCAAGCTAGACAACAAGCTGTTGCTCATGGTAGACATACTCTTGAACAACTTCAAGCATCCGTCCGCGGACATAAACCGATCCCGTCATGTCTAACATAACCTTGGTTTTGTTCAAGTTCATGCCGAGACAAGTTCACGTCGAGTGGCTCCGTTTAGGCTGTGGAGCATCCCGCTCCACTCTTCCAGGGACTCCGCAACGATGGCGATGTCGTCAACAATCCGAAGGCATGAGATGTACTCGCCGTTAATGTTTATGCCCCGTCCAAGTCAGTCCAGCATCTTAAATATGTTTTTGAGTGCGTTGGTGAAGAGCTGAATAAAATATTACGTCTCTCTGCCTTACACCTCATCGCAATCGCGTCGACGAAGCTAGAGTTGGATGGTCTTAGTGGCGATATCATACAAACATGTCAACGCCTCAATGTAGCGCCAATCGATATGAGACCGCTGCAGAGCATCCAGAACCACCCAGGTTTCGATAAAGTCAAAGGCTTTCTCGTAGTCTACGAAAGCCATACATAGCGGCTTATTGTCCTCATTGGTCTTCTGTATAATCTGAGAAACAATATGGATGTAGTCTAGTTCCTGTGTGCTAATAGTCGAGTTTTCTGGCGAGGCTGTTTGTAAGCACTCTCGAGAACAACTTGTAGAGGTGGCTGAAGAGTGAAATAGGTCTATATTTTTTCAGCGAGGTTTTGTCACCTTTTTAGAAGAACAGAACAACCGCACTCCCGATCCACGCCTGAGCTGTAAGGCCCTGATGGATAACAGAATTAAAGAGGCTCGCCAGCTCTTTCAGGACTACAGTCCCTCCTGTTTTTAAGAGCTCTGTGATGATTCCGTCGTCCTATGGAGACTTGTTGTTCTTAAGTTGCTCGAGACCCTCTCTTACCTCGCCTTGGTTGACATCAGGGATGTCCTCCGTGTATTGGCGCGGGAGTTGGGCTCTATAGTCATCATTGCCTGGTTTCAAGAGTTTAGACTTCCGTGATGCGTACAGGTCTTTGTAGAAACTCTCAATTTCAGCGAGATTTCAAACTTGAAGTTTACGTCTTCTGCAGTACAATGAAATCACACACTTGTGGTTCTGCTGTTTACAATATTTATTTGTACATGGTAGAACCTAATGCTTGTGGTTCCATTTTGCAAAAAAAATATTAGTCATTAAATTATGAATTTATTTTACGTAGAACGGTACCACAGAAATTTGGTTCCATTTTGTGTATTATAATATTTGTTAATAATAGAAATATTTTTAATGTATAATGGTGCCAAGTGTCTGTGGATCTGTTTTGTATAAAATGACATGGAATTAATATGGTTTATTTGTTTGAACAATCGAGTCCCATGGTGCTGTGGTTCGGTTTTGCAATATATATAATGTGTGTTTTTGTTGTTGGTTCCTTTCTGCTTTTTGTAAAACTTGACTCCAAGGTAAAAATCATGTGAATCTTTTTTTAATAAGAAAATAAACCACTTTTAAATTAGTATTCTTCAATAAAAGCAAAAATCGAAATTTGTCGTGTGGTTCCTTTTTGCATAAATACGGACAATTGAGATGTCAGCTTAGAGATGACAAATTAAATCTTGTACTGACTCAGCGCGACTTATTCAACACGTCTCGACATGTCATCTAAGACTGCGTAGTAAATTAAGTGATTTTAAATTTGAAAGGCCGATTAAGTTATTGAGGTTCCTCGAATTTCATAAGAACAATAATTACTAGATCGATACTCTAAACATGTATAGCTAACACAACATAATCAATTTGAATCAGAATCAGAGTGGTAAACGTCTCTTTTACGATAACCTCAGTAAAGGTTTTCAACAAAAGCAATGCTGTCTGACTCAAAGACAGACTGTCGGTAAATTTTCTTGATGTATTTTAATTTTGAATAGTGTATAAAATGTTAAAGCCATAGTGATTAATATAAAATTATACAGAGTGACTGGTCAATTTATATAATCACTAAATTGCCTAGACTTTGTGAATAATTCATCACTTTATCCGGATGTTATTCATAAAGGCCGGCCCAAGTTTTCAAAGTAATAAATACGGTACGAAAGACTTGCCTATGCACTCCTATACAGCATGGCATGATCACCAAGCCACGCTATAATGATGTGGAGTCAGGGGACGATATTTCATAAGCTAAGTTGACGGAGCCCTGCTTCGCAGGACTCCTATTTTTATGTGCAGGTTCACAAGAAAACCTAACATAACCTATTAAAATGATATTCCTGGTTAATCAGCCAGTTACAATATCGATGTCCAATACAGAAATGATTAAAATAAAGCTTTACAAGCTTCACTTCAGTTACTATATTACTTCATCCGATAGTACCAAGATGTTATATAAAATAGCTAGTTACTGTGATTAATTCGGTGTCAATTATTACTGTCCAAATTGAGTAGATGATATATACTCGTATAATAGCTAGATAGTATAAATAATATCTGAATTTATTACTTTGGCTGTAACATATACATATATAATCATAACATGAGTAGGGTTTTGGTTGACTCTTCATTGTCTTTTTGAATTCGTCATCGTTCCATAGAGACCTTTCTGTTGCTTGACTCACCAACAACCACTTTGGTCGATACTTGATGACGAGTGGCCAGGCCATTCGTATGCTGCTTATTAGCATTTATAATTACATATCAATTCTATCGCTTTTGTAATTAGATTATTACAGTATAAGAAGTTGGTGCATTTATAATTCACATCTCTATTCGTGGACGACAATCAAGCAAAGAAAGAAAATAAAGTGATACTGACGTTTGTATTTACATACATCTTCATTAGGTACCTCGATACGTACCTATACAATATGCAAATATTTACTTTCTTCAGGCATTTCATATATGAAGATCAACATACTGTATGACAATTTCTTGAATAAGTTCAAAGTTAGAAGATCTCTGGTTTTAATTCAAGTCTTTGTTTCCAGTTGATACGGTAGTCTGTATTTTGCCAAAAGTAATTCATTTTTGATAGCGATGTAACTGTTAATATAGCATACGCAATATTGCCAGAAATATAGAAATATGTCCCAAAGGTAATTTGAAACAGCGTAACGACTTCGCAATATAGAATATAATGGGACATTATTTCATCCAAATTCTCTGTAATAATATATTCTATTTCTTTTCAGGTAATAAGGATGCTTTTCGTTATCATACTGGAGTTCTTCGTGTGTTGGACTCCACTACATGTAATAAATACGGTAAGTGGCTATCACCTGTACTATGAAATATAAATAAAATATCTTTGTATACATATATAACTCTGGAAATACCGGACAAATCTAAAACGAGATTCGTGTTTTATAGCGTAATATCAGAGCCAAACTTAAATTAACTGAAGGAGAAACATTAAATTAAAAAAAGTCTAAGTACAGTCAACAAAAACCTATATAGTATTAATAAAATGAAATCACTCTACGTTTATTGTTACAAACTTTAAATACAAGGTTCACTGCTCGGGCCTCTTTTGTTTCTGATCTTCGTAAATGACATCGACCAGTGCTTTCATCATTCTCGCCTTCTGTGCTTTGCGGACGATATGAAGATTTTCACATCGGTCTCAACGCCTGCCGATTGCCTCGCTCTTCAATCAGACTTAACACGGTTAACAGATTACTGTATCCGGAATAAGTTAGATCTGAATCCTACCAAATGCGTAGTAGTCACCTATAGTAGGAAACCTGTCACATTACCATCAGAATATTACCTAAACGGTCGTAAACTAATTAAACATCATAATGTTCGCGATCTGGGCATTATACATGATTCTAAGTTGCTTTTTGATGACCATATCGACAGCATAATTGCTAGGGCCTTACGAGCGTTAGGATTTGTGATGCGAGCATCTAAAAGTTTTAAGGAGGCTAAAACCTTTAAAATCTTGTACTGTACTTATGTGCGTAGTATATTAGAATACGGAAGTCAGATCTGGAATCCACGATATAATATATATGCAACTCGAATAGAGAATATACAACGCAAATTTATGAAATTTCTATGTTACAAGTTAAAAATCAAATATAAGTCTGATAATTACTTCATTCTATGTGCCAAATTTCATATTTTGCCCTTAACTAACCGCCGTATGATAGCAGATGTTGTGTATTTAATGAATTTAATATATGGCGTAATCGATTGTCCTGACCTTCTTTCCAAAATAATTTTTAACGTACCTGCGAAAAGCGCGAGACGTTATAAACCCATTCACCTGCCGTTAGTATCCACAAATTACAGACAGAACGCGTTCCTCTGGCGAGCGAGTGATACCCTAAATGAACAAGTAACCAAATTCGACATCGACTTGTTTAACGCTAAACCGGACACGTTGAAGCGCATGCTTAGTCTTGACTTTTTTGCAAGGTTTAATGCTTGTTAATATTGTTAGTTCTTTTGTTTCTTAGATAATTAAGTGAAATTTATATAATTACTGTCCACGCATTGTTAGTCAAGAGTTAGTCGTGGAGACCTATCATTGGCTCCCTGTTGTATACGATTGTTGCTATTATGTATTTCCCAGCTGTTGGTCTTCCTAACTATTAAATAAATAAATAAATAAATACAGAATACCTGTGCCAATAAAACAAAAGGATTTACAGCGAGCAAAGATAAAGCTATGGAAGGCGCTTAGTCTCCGTTTAATGCTTTTTGCATTCAGTTTGATACTACACACAATCACTTTTTTTTTTTTGGTGTCGGTTTGGAAAATCCTCTTAGAGTCCCTCCGCCCTGGGGGGGAAGGGCGAAGGGGACTGTCAGACTCTTACTGACTAAAAAACAACCCGTGTTTCTCATGTACCCGTGTGTCGGAGGGTTGGGTATCGCATAAGCATTCCTCGCCACTCCCCGACGGGCATTGGCCCGCCAGATGGTCAGGCGGGCCCCGAACAAAACCCCCTTGGCGGCGGATGAAGGTGTTGGGCTCCACCGCCAAAACACCCAGCAGCCGCAGAGGATAGGGAGGACGGCAACGTAACACCGCATCTCCTCGTCCTCTGCCCCCCCACCACGACAAGGTGGAGATCCCACGGGGGGGGGGGGGGACACGCAACCACATCAGCTGTACCAGTGTATATACTGTGCATCTGTTGTTTCAGTAATTGTAAAGCCTGTGATAAAAAAGCAAAGATATTTAAATTATAGTTTTCTACGTAATGTTATGTCGGGTCGCGATAGATTATACACTTGGAAAACCGTATAAAAAATTGTTAACTTATTTTCGAGTTTCTCGCGAAAAGGCGTACTCGAGACGCGGCGAGCCTTGTTTTATAAATATGTAAAGATTCGTCTTGTGTCTGAATTGCTAATCGGACGTCATAAAAAATAGCTTCGTTGAGTGTCTGCCTCGATACAGTGAGTCGACAGTGGCGCATGATATATTAAGTTCCCCACCGAAACAACTTTACATTATATACAGTTTAAGCTTAGATATGTAAACTAGTGGCGGTTCGTAGATCTTCTGTCTGCATCGGGTACGCACAACGGGGTAAGCAGGACTCTCATAGAGCTAGATAGATACCTTGTGTACATATATAGTCACGCCACGGGTGGCCGTATCGAATTCTCGCTTATTGCAGTGTCATACCTTACTTGCTATCCCGTTGACATTTTCGCTTAGATAACAATTTACGACTAAACGCAAGTCTCGAGCTATTGATACACTTGAGCATTCACTTGCAATGAGCATTTTTGTCAACGTTACAACACAAACATACAATCCATTTTAGCGAGCATTTCATCGAGTGGTTGGGCGAGCATTCTAGCGAAAGGACAGTAAATTAGCTTCGAGCTTTTAACTGATTAGAGCGTTCGCTAGATAGAACATGAAAATGTACGTAGCAATGTTGGGCTCTGTTCGTTGTTGTGCTTGACAAATTTAAAACGGTGAATACTTGATGTTCTGTTACAAGTGAATGCTCAAGTATATCAGCACCTTAAAACAACTGATAACAAAACGTATTATCGTCTTATTACTTGCACGTTTTCATATTTATCTAATACAAATTAGATACATTTTGAAGAGCCGCCTGTAGGTATTTAAAAAGGTTCGAATTGTTTTGGAGTTCTGTTCAAACAGAATGTTGAAATATTGCCATTCTCCATGCACGAAGAATGTTGTAATGTAGATTTCGCTCGGGACGATCGATCGGAGAGTTTTAATAGCCAAAAAATAAAGGAGATTAAATGTGTTCGGATATGTTACGAAAGTATAAGAATATCTGAAAATGTTATAAAGATATCAATAAAGTAGTCAGGCGATAGCTGGAATGCGTGTTGGCTAAGACTTCAAGGCTCGTTTTTAATGAATTAAGCGTAAGTACGTATAATTTTGATATTTAGTATATACACCGCTATTTTTTAATTAGTACAAAAAATTTAACAGGGCACTAAGTATCTTTAACTGATCATAATTATGTAGTTGAAAAATAAAAACACTAAGTCCCAAAACTGTCTCAAAACTGTCCACAAAAATACGTGATAATTGGTAAATGCAATACTAATACTATGACCGACCCGTGTACTATCATACCATTGATAAATTACCCCCCCCCCCGCGCCCCTCTGCGCCTGCGCCACACCCCGACGATGCGACACAGTACTAAATTACTAGCGAAAGTCAGCGTATCTAATTTCGTTGCAAAACTTAATTGTTTGTCTACGTTTGCCCGACGCGATGGCCTATCATATCAGTTCATATCACGGGAGTATGTAGCTATGCTTCGTGCGTACTTTTTGAGTGGAAAAATCGCGAGTGCAGCTGTGTACCCATGGACATCGTATTGTGAGTGTACAAAAGTGACCGGGTCAGTGTCAAACAATTAAAACAGTGCATATTGGATGCTTTTGACAACGGTGGTGGACATTTCGAAGGACAATGAAAATACTTGTAAGTTTAGTAAATAATACGTACTTAAGTAAATAATAATTTGATGCAGGCGCCTCAAAATCGGTCTGTGTTCTCCACACACCTTGAGGAAGGCCTATGTCCAACAGTGGACGTCTCTAGGCTGACATGATGACGATAAAATAATTTGTAAATAGCAGATGATTCTAACTTCATAAATACGCCAAAATTACTCTTTTCTTTTAGTCCAGAACACCATCTTTTATTTTGATATTTGTTTGCTTTCTAATTACATACCTCCGTATTTAATTACTTGTTAAACGATAAATTTTACCGGTTCTACGCCCGAATGAAGTATGAAGGAGAGGGTAGAACTAACAAAATTAAAAAATAACTACCTACATTTATTATTTTTCTTCATTTTATTTTCTATTGCTACCTTCATCATAAGTGCGACAGAGATAATGCGAATGAGCAGGATGGAATATTATCAATGAATTAGTGAATGGATTGTAAAATATGACTATGATTTAAGTGAGATTTTCTACAATAAACAAATGATAATAACTTTGCTCTTTATTGATAATATGAAATTCTTACGTCACATATATGATAATAATATCTTCGCTAATCTGTCCTTAAAGTTTTTGTACTAATTAAAAAATAGCGGTGTATAATATATCTACCAATCAATAGTTTAGTAACCTAACAAAGCTTTCTAACTACTTCTGTCTTTTTATATTGGCATACAAAATATCTATAGTATTGCAAATAAACTATCTCTTTTTTACCATTTCATGACCTCGCTACCTATGTGAGGGTTTTTTTTACATAAATTTATTTTTCTTTATATTTCATATTTTATTGACATTCAAACCTAAAAAAAATGTATATCGTAAGTACTACAATAAAAAAGTTGTAACACCTGCAGACGAAACCACAGCTGCATGAAAGTAATGCCATGCTATTTAAATGCGTATATATTATAAAAACACAATCAGTTTCATATTGTATAGCTGAGGACTTAAGACGCTAAGTTTGTATGCAGCTGTTTTAAGAATTACCAGTCTTAATAAAAATTACGTTTATTAGGTATCCTATTCATTGGGAAAGCTAATTATCTAATAACGTTTAATATAGCTAGCATAATTACAGTTATGAATTCTTGAATTCAATTGCGTCGTAATATGCCTACAAGATTGAACACTGACACAAAAGTAGTTGGCAAAGATTCAATGTGGGAATAGAAAATATAATATATACTTCAACAAGTAAGCAAATAATAATAAACGAGGATATACATATTATACATGTATCGATTCCATGCTTTTAGTGTTATCATCTGAAAAAAATCTTCCAAAAAATTTCTTCAGCTTTTATCATTAAAATGTTTTAGCCTGCGACAAAAATTTCGTTTGGGCTAGATGTTAAACTCCGTTATCAGTACGTTCTTACAATAATTTATTCAATTCCCTAAAAACGTATTAGTTTTCTAGTTAAATGTATGAAACACCTTACATAAATACCAATTATATATCTAAGTCATAGAACCAATATACTTAATAATCTGATGTAAGGCTATGTGTATAAAACTAAGTTACTCGGAAAACAGAAGTCTTGGAATCCTTTGACAAACTACTGCCAATTAAGTTATAAATATTGTTTGCCTACAACACCAACTAAAACATTACCTAATCGGCTTTAAATTCTTTGGAACTGTTAGATTGCTTGAAAAATTAAAGCCTTTATACTAAACAAGGGCTAATATAACAACTAGTCTATACATGGATTCAATTATATCGAGCGACTTTTTAAACAGTTTTTAGGCAGTACCGATAGCCTACTAGAAAAATAAATCGTTTGATACGCAAAGGGTTTCAAATCCAAACCAACCGAGTGTTTCACTGACTTACGATGCTATATATGTATATCTTTTAGTGTCACGATACATTTGCGTCACCTTGCGACACGTTTTCGAGGAAAGTTCTGTTGAATAAGTTCGTAGTGTTTGTCAAATCTCATATGACATATCAGCTGAAACTACATCGTCGTACCAGCTGAATAAACGACCGATACGTTCAGTCGCTAAAGATCAGGTGCGAAACTTGCAGCAACAGTCTGCTGGGACACATATCACGTACTATGTTCCTTGTATCCAAATTTATCGGCACTGTTGCGAGAACCATTTCCGTGGATACACTGAAGTAGATTAGATTAGATAAATCTTTATTGTACACCACATAAGGAAAACATACATTGAAGGAGCACAAACAAGAAATGCACAATTGGCGGCCTTATCGCATACAGCAATTTCTTCCAAGCAACCATTAGGAATGGACTTTTGATTGTAGAAGGAGCCAAAAGTATTTGATGGTGTAGTTTAGAAATTTTGACAAATATATTTTTCGCATAGTATACATAAAAATACCTACTAAATAGGTACGTTGACATACATATTATATAATATATTATATATACACTACATATATAGGCAATACATATAATCCATATATATATAGACAATTATATATAAATATATATAGAAATATAATAAGATACATAATATTATAGTCTAATAAAAAGTTATGGACAATAATGCAATCATCTTGACAAATAGTGCGGTTTTATCATATTTTTAAAGATGTTCAGTGATTTTGCTCGTCTAATCTCAACTGGCAGCGCATTCCACAAACGTACAGCCTGAACTGAAAAGGATTTATCAAAGAAGTTTGTGGAATGCGTTGGCATCTGCAATCGCAGATCCTCTGACGACCTTAGGCACTTTGTATGTGTGTCATGAAGGAACTTGAACCGTTCTTTGAGCTACAGGGGAGTCTTAGGATTGAACAATACATTATATAGTAATATTAGAATATGAGTATTCCTGCGAAGGCGAATTGGGAGCCACTTGAGCCTGCTACGAAATTCAGATACATGATCATATTTGCGTAAACCAAATATAAATCTAATACAAAAGTTTTGGAGACGCTCAAGTTTCTCAAGTTGCTCCTCATTGAGATCAAGATAGCTGACATCGGCATAATCGAGTATTGGGAGAAGCAGTGATTGTGCTAGCGCAATTTTGGTGGTTATGGGCACAAAGTTTCGCAACCTGCGCAACGACCCCGCCGAAGCAAACAATTTCCTACTGGTTTCCTGCACCTGACATCCCCAGGATAGAGTCTTATCTAAATAAATACCCAGATTTTTAACACTGTCTGTTATTGGTAAGATGTTTCCATCAAATTGAATCTCAGGGAGTTGTGACATCATTAGACATCATCCTGGAACTGCCAATCAGAATGATCTGGGTTTTGGTTGGATTTAATTTTAGTCCATAATATTTGCTCCACTCACAAATTTGCGCCAAGTCCCTGTTTATGGTAGAGAATGCATTTGAAATAGAGTCTAGCGGTGCCTGTGAGTATATCTGCAGGTCATCTGCGTAAAGGTGGTAGGACGAAAGTAGATGTTTGGTGATAAAATTTATAAAAATTGCGAAAAGTAGCGGAGATAAAACGCCACCCTGCGGTACACCGACAGTCGTATTACTCCATGAAGAGTATGATTCCTCAACGCGTATACGCTGTCGGCGTCCTGACAGGTAACTACGAAACCAGTCAATCACCGTTGGAGATATGTTAATAGAGCGGAGTATGCCAAGCATGACGTGGAAGTCCACGGTGTTGAATGCATTGCTAAAATCGAGTAAGGACCGTAGCGTGAGCTTTCCACCATCCATTCCCAGCCTAATCTCATCAGTGATATGTACCAATGCCGTGGTAGTACTGTGACCAGGACGAAAACCAGATTGGAAAGGATTTAGGAGAGTGTTTTTGGAAATAAAGGAAGAGAGTTGTGTATGTACAAGACGTTCAAGGACTTTGGAAAGGAACGGGAGTATGGATATCGGTCGGAAGTCAGAAAAGGAACAAGGTTTGGATTTTTTTGGCAAAGGAATTATTTGGGCATCTTTCCACGCTGATGGAAAGATACCGGTGGAAACTGAGTAATTAAGGATATGACAGAGGACAGGTAGAATTTCATCAAGGATGGGCAGGATCATGTTTCGACTGATGCAGTCATTACCAACAGCATTGGATGAGATTGAAATTATGCTCTTTTTAACATCACAACAGGAAAATTGCTCGAAATCGAAAGGTGAATATTTGGGAGTCGGGATACGTGAAAGATCTTGTAACGTATTTGTTTTAGTGGTCCCATCAAAACTGGACGAAACCGTGAAATGTGCATTAAGTGCATCGATATTAATATCCTTTGGGAACTCGTCGTTGCGTGACTTACCAACTCCCAATGTTCTAAGAAATTTCCAGACTTTAACCGGATCTCCATTTTCAACAGAGTTGTGAATGTGTTGGCGTTGTGCATTCCTACACACCTTATTGCAGAGATTTCTTGCACTTATTTTTTTTTCCAGGTCGACAGAGGTCGGGCGGCACTTATATCTTGCCTTGGCCGCGGCTTTTTTGGACATTATGTTTTTGATCTCTTCAGTCAGCCAAGGTGATGGTAGATGTTTTAATTTGATGGCACGGACAGGCGCATGTTTATCGTACAACTGCGTTAGTGTGTTTGTAAAAACTTGGACTTTAGTGTCTATACAGTCGGTCGTAAACAAAGGAGACCAATCAATCTTGCTGGCATCGTCGCAGAGCTTCGAACGATCCATTCCACCGAAACTGCGCTGCATAATGATTCTCGGTTTTGCCTTGGGTGGACGTATTTTATAGGAAAGATAGATCAAGTCATGGTAGGAGAAGGCGTCGGCAGAGCATTGACCATGCTTGGCAACAAAGGTACAAGAGGAAAAAAAAACAAGATCAAGAAGAGAAGGAACAGAGTTTGGGAAGTGGTGTGTAGTATTAAGAGGTAGAACAGATAAATTACTGGAATTTAAAATACGCTTAAGAGTGGCTGAACGTGTATCCTGTTTTATAATACAGGTGTTAAAATCTCCCATTAAAATTGTGTGACTGTAAGAAGGCATTAAAGTTTCTAGGATGTGTTCGAAAGAAGGAAAAAATTTACTCGTGATGAAGGGGAATAATAAACACCTAGAAGAACTTTCAAATGATTGAGTTCCACTTCCAAAAAGAGATGCTCGCCGGCGTTAGAGGGTGGTGGTTGTGATGAGATGCTTACTATACGGTAAGGAATTTGGGCACGTAGGTATATAGCAACACCACCACCACCACCGATCGCACGATCATTCCTAATTAGACGGAACCCAGGGAGAGAATAAGAAGTTGATGGCAGACATGGTTTTAGCCATGACTCTGAAACGAGAATAGCATGTAGGTTCTTACAGTCAAAGGTTGCCAGCATATCAGGGAAATGGGCTGGAATACTTTGAGCATTTATATGGACTACATTAAAGTTCTTTGGTACGTCAGAGAACTGAAACTGAAGGGTTTCTGCAAGTGACGGTAAACTAGTGAAGCTGTCATCGAGACTAGTAGCGGTCGAAAAGCTGTCATCATCACTGTTTAGGTCAAGCATTGGAAGTACCTATACATAAATATATAATAATAATGTAATATATAAGTTAGTTAAACATATAATAACGTATATAATATAAAAATAAAGCAATCTAAAAATTAATAAGTCCTCCCGCCAGTTACGTGTTACAAAGATAGGTCTGGTGTCAAAAATGAATAACACTAGCATTACAAAAAAAAACACTATAACACTGAAAGTGGATACAAATAATTAAATAAGAAGAACAAAGAAAGAAAAATGAAGTATTAGACCAGGTAAATTTTTGTTGAAAAAGAAAAAAAAATCATGACAACCCGTTTTAAAGATAAAAAGCCCAATGGTCAGAGAAAAAAAAATAAAAAATTGACAATTGTGACAGCTAACCATTAACGTACGTCAAATGTCAATCAAAGAGAAATTTGTGTGTAAATTATATAAAACTTTCAGGTAAATAAACAATTTAGAAAAAGGTACATAAACAGTGAAGTTCAGAATAATTTACCTGGTCGTAAACAAAGTTAAAAAGGCCTATTTTTTCGGCACAGCAGTCCGTTTGGTCTTCGCAGTAGTCGCCTTTACAGCGGGTTTCTCCGTATCCGAGCCTTTCACCTTATCGAGAACGTTGAGGGACAGAATACGATGTCGCTGCCCATCCGCGCCAAGAACATAGACGGTGCCCTCTCTGGTCCAGCACTTTGCTACACCGAACTTCTCACGGGCTGCCATGAACGCTGTGTGTCTCGATCGGGTCAGGAATTCCGACAGCGTAATACCGGCTCCCTTCAGTTTGGTCTTAGCATACCATATGCTGTCCCGCACCGATACAGAAAGAAGCTTGATAAGTATGGATCTCGGCTTCTTGTTGGACTGCTCGCGACCCATTCTATGGCAGCGCTTGATGTCTGCAGAAGTGAAGGAATCAAGCTTGAGCCGCTGCTTGACAACCTGCGCAACCACCTCGGCTGTCTCTTCATTCTTCTGCTCATCAACTCCATGCAGAAGTAACATTTTCCGGCGGCTGCGCATCTCCATAGTGTCGACCTGACGAGCAGCCACCTCCACTTGCTGAGAGAAAGTTTTCAACGTTTGGAGTACAAAATCCTTGAATTTTGAAAATTCCTCCTCTAGGCTGCTTGTGTTGGAAGTCTTGGACGTCTTTTGGAGATCTGCCTCAAATTTAGCCATCCTTTCTTCGAAATACTGCCGGAGATTGAGTGAAGAAGCTTCCATAGTGAGTGAAGTGAAGTGAAGTGCTTTTGTGCTATGCTATGGTGGAGATAACACTTAACGGGCAGGTACCTGATGTTAGCTATCTATTTTACCCATTAAATTTATATTTAAATTAAAATAACTATTTTATTTCAAAAAAGTTTTAACAGCTGATTCTAAAGCAGTTGTTTGATCAACTACCCACCTATTACGTACCCATACAGTATACATATGGATGAATATTACGAACTAGTAAAAGTCTCTACCCGCTTTATTAATCGTTTATTGCACACTACACCGCTACAGCTGTTTTCACTATCGTTCCGTCCTCGATCACGACATAACGCACCACTGAAGACATTCAGTGGTGCGTTATGTCGTGATCGAGGACGGAACGATAGTGAAAACAGCTGCAGCCTGACAAGGTATTTTGTTTGAAACCCATTCCTCTTTTTAACTTCAATAGCTTGCCCTTCTACTCTAGGTACACAGTACTGGTTCGTCGAAAACACCTAAGCGTTAATAATTATGAAAGCTCCTTATAATCAGAAATTTAAAAAACACTTCACAAAGATTTGGCCTTAATCTATCGCCTTTAAATAACTAAGACAATCTTTCAGCTATTGATATTTAGTTCTTGTTTTGTTTAAAGGCTTTATTGGATTCAGGCTTTTGAAGAAGATATTTTTATAAACTCAACATTTGATGAACCGAACAGATCACAGACAGATGTTTCATGAAAACTTATCAATGGACTGTATAATAATAACTCTTAAAACAAACCAAAACTAAATTTTGGACAAAATTATGTCCTTTTTCTTTACATCATAGTGGAAAATCACTAGCTCATCCTGTGCCTCAGACAGACTGACCGAGGTTTTATGTTTGGCAACTTCTCTACTATCGTTCGGGAGTGTGCGTCACTCTTTAAAACTAACGCCGTTTCCACTGACGTCCCGCAGCACGAATAGCAGTTAGTACACTGTGCTGCGACCCCACTGGCAGTTGTTGTTCTTTTACAAGAAGTATGCATTATACATTTTTAATCGTGTCTTAATCGTCGGTAAAATATATGTTTGTACCTACAATTAGTTCACCAACGAGATTACGACCCGTTTGTGTAATTATCTTTGTTGCGTAATAGGTACAAAACATATATGTATATACATTGTAATAATTAAATATTAAAGACAAAAGCTAAACCTAAAACTAATCTACAATTAGGAAACAAAAAGAACAAAAGAAAAAGAAGGAAAAAGCAAAGAAAAATACAATAATATATATGCTATTCTGCGTCCAAGAATTCCTCCGCAACGCTGTCTACTGGTAGCGTGCCCAGAAGACTGGCAGCATTGCCACGCTTGATGGCAATGCTTATTCTCTCTGTGAAAAATAGGCCAGCCTTCTGGTCACGGGAAGCATCAATCAGCCTTTTTGCTATTTCTCTGTATAGAGCACGACCATTCGGGCCCCATGGCCCCAGCGTTTCGACCCCAAATGACTCAAAAACGTAATTCCCAACTAGATTTTGATATTTGCGCCGTTTGAGGGTCTTCGTCGATGCAGCAGCAGCTGAACCAGCTGTGCTTAGAAGATGTGATGGTGCAAAAGGTATCGACGCAGGTGGCGTCCCACACCAGAGGCCTGCCCATGTTCCAAGGTAAAAATGACATACCGTTTGGTCTCTTCCCATCGTGACGTACCAGACCATTAGGTTCAAGATGAGCTGGTACACCGGTGGTGGGAAGAGCGCGACGGATTATGTTATTAATATGGGCGTGTCTGGAAATACGCCCTGCACTTCTGCTGCATGATAGGCCATGGTGGCTAAGGCTGTCGACGGCTTCCCCACAGTTGCAACAATGCGGAGAAACACAAACAGCACCCAAGCGAAGGCACGAAGCGATGCGGAATGTAGTATCGTCGAACATAGTTCCTATATTGGACGATGGAAGTACTTGAAGCCATAGCCCCGATTCCCACTCTCCCACAGCCAACAAACGGGCGCGCTCTGCAACACCAGAATCAGTAGTTAATAGATTATCTCTAATCTTGCTGCAGAGCGGCCAGTCCCATTGTCTCTGAGAGAAAAGATTTCGGGGCAAGTCAGAGCTCGGGCAAGCCATTTTCTAAGCGTTTATGGCATCAGTCATAAACGGCACCTCGGAACTAACCAGTGTGGGTTCTAGATTTTTCCTGGTCAATTCCTCAGTGCCATGGACCGAGGACAAAAACGCTGGCAAACTAACATCAGTAATTTTGCGAATGCCGAGGCCGCCCAAACGAAGTGGTAAATTTGCTTTAAGCCACACTCGGTCGTTCATGTTAAGATTTAGAATTTTGCTCAAAGTGTTTCGAATCACATTATCTATGGTTTCCAAAAGAGATGAATGTTTCCAAAAGGGAGATAACCGCAGAAAATGTGTGAATTTTGGAGTGAACAGGCAATGCCGAATAATTGTGTAAGCCGAATGTAAATTGATTTTGCATTGCCGTTCTGAAGATTCACAGAAATTTTGAATTTTCTGATTTACAAAAGTTTCAAAAGCTTCTTCAAAAATGGGGGACCCGAGAAGGCGAAAGGAAGTTTTATTGATTACTTTTAAATTTGGCGTCAAAGAATTAAATTTTGAAAGAACCGAAAAGTGTTCTAATGTGTCATTTATGAAAATTTGACATTTATTGGAATTTAGCTCTAACGGCCATTTTCAATATTCGAACTATAGATAGATCTGTAGATTTTAGATTCGTGTTTGACATATTTTGTATGAAGCTCATGTCAAAAACTGTCAAAAACGAATCTAAAATCTTCAGATCTATCCATATTTCGAATATTGAATTCCGTAGTAAACCGATATTGCCAAACTGATTTAAAAAAAAATCTAAATCTTGTAGAACCGTGGCTACATCGCCTCCAAGAGTCCCATCGTCCTAGTACCAGATGTTTAATTTCAAATTTATTTGTTTTATAATGGGATGAATGGCTAAACTAAAAATGACTGGCCCGAAAGGGTCACCTTGCTGACACCCAACTGCAGATTCTAATAAATTGTCCTTATAAATTAATTTGGATGGATGCCTATAGCATTGCCAAAGATATTTGAAAATTTTGGGTGTTTCTAATTTGGCTTGTGGCAGCAAGGTGTCCCTATTCACTGAGTTGAATGCATTCTTCAAATCAATCTTTAAAATGACCTCACTTTCACCGCAGCCAAGGAAGCCCAGTTGGGTTGGCTGAAATTTATGGGCCAGGGTGGCGCTGTAATATTTGCAGCATAATTTGGCTGCCATACGTCTGTAAGTACACCCTACGGCAATGGGTCGGACGCCACCATCTTTCTTGCGTAGGGCGCACAAATTGGCCCCATACAATACGTCAAAGACATCTGTGACCACATTGCCGGAGAGCATAAGATTCATTTAAGCCGTTAGTTCCCTCAAAAGTGCATCAGCGGCGTCCCCAGCACTTGTACATACGAGGTCTTTCAGGTGTTGAGGAGTCAAGCCGTCATTGCCACCAGATCCACTTTGGAAGGAACATACGGCTTCAAGTAGGTCCTTGGCTGAAACATTGAGACAATCAGAACTTTTGTCCGGCATGTCAGGGAAAGAGAGTTTCATTAGCTGGCGCTGGGTGCTTGCTCTGCAAACCTGCAAGTGTGTCTGCAGAGCAAGGCGCCACCACATCGCTACTAAACAATAACCTAGACGCTCCCTGAATGTCACCTGCCCTTAGTTTTGATTCTACACATTGTTAAATTGTTTTATTGAAACTACTGGTGGTAAATTTTGGGTCAAAATTCGTGTCAGAATGACTACATTTTCCCTTAATTTGGCTTGTCAAAGATTTTAGTGTTATTCGATTGCTCTCTACATGTAAAAACCTGTAAGGTAAGCAACTGTTCCCAGGCTGTTTTTGAATTCTCACGGATGACGAGACCAAAACAATCAGCTAAACTCTGAGCGACTGCTGGTCTCGCGCCACGAGGAACTCGCTTTAATACCGGAATGGAATTTTTTAAAGTACCTACTCCTAGATGTTGCCAAAATGGAATTTGGGAAGAACAAGGAAGTGGAATACTATCAGGGCCAGGGAGTACATTTTGGTTTTTGTGCACTTTACCAAAATGTACTCTCAAGCCCCACTCACCTTTAAAAAACCGAGCCTGGGAACAAGCTGGGCAGCGCACCAGGTTAGTCAGCGATGTGGCAAATTGATTTGTGGCACTTCCTTCCGCATCACTAATGCCGTCACTTGTTGATTGCATATATATTATACTTATTTATATATGTTTCGAAGATATTATAAAATCTTAAAAATAATATAACACAATAAATTTGATATTATAGTTTGTTTTGGCATGTTTTTATTTTGGTGACAGGCCGCGTTCGGTCACTGTTGTCTTCTTATTAATTTTTCTATTACTTTAAAATTGTCTATAATAAAATTTATTATAAAAACACACAAAAAGCAGTCTTGCACAGTTTAGGATTTTACGTCTTCACCCGCATTCTTGCTTACAGAAATGTATTGTTGGTATATGGGTTAGGTATTATGCTGTAGTATTGTTGGTATCCTTTTAATAATTTATTCGCATGAATTTCTTTGAAAATCGCTCGCCATTTTTATCCTTAGTGTGTCTTTTTTGGTAGATCTGCAACTTATTGTAATTTGTGATATGCTGTAAAAAATTATAATTTTACTTGACAAAGGCGCCGCAAGTTTTCACTTATTTAATATTTTAAAATAATTATTATAAATATTAAATTTACTTGTGTAATTGAAATATGAACCATATATTTAAATTTCCTCCGTGGTCCAGTGGACAGCGCATGCGACTGCTGATCGGAGGTCCCGGGTTCGATTCCCAGGTCGGGCAAAAGTGTTACTGGGTTTTTCTGAATTCTCAGTGGCAGCTCGGTGTCTGGTGATGTGCCTGGTAACGGCAATAGGCTCGCTCCCTATTAGGTGGGACCTAAAAATTCATGGCGAAATGTGGGTGCCATATTACACCTCTGCCTTCCCGTGCCTGGTCTATAAATATTTAAATTACAAAGACAGCTTCTTCAGGCTAATGTCAGTGCAAAGTTACGCCACATAATCAACGAGGCTAATAACTTTGGCAACCGCACGACGCAGCAAGTAGCTATTTGGCACATGGCTGCAGTTTCCAGTAAGTTGGATACTATAATAATACTTAAGTACAATATACATAATTTACTACTTATTGAGTTCAATTTGTGAGAATTTATGCAGCTAGTTTTAAACGCCTAAATCTGGATGAGAACACAAAAACTTAATGGAGATGCCAATAGACTGTAGTGAAAAGAGCACCAGGTTCAAACACACAACGTAACTACTCGAAGTTATCTGCGTATTAAATTCTTAAGGCGCTGTTATACTAAGCCGTGAAACACCTAATTTTTCGTCGCGCATCTAGCCATAACGGTACATATTACAAACTAGCAAAAAATAGAGCTTAAAGTCAAAAGCCTAAACAAAAGACTTTTGAAAGAATTTTTCATGAATGTAAAATATAATCACGGTAAAAAAATCACAAAATCGAGGCAGAAAATAATCTTTCGTCTCACTGTTTGCAATATTTTGATCGTAAGCTGTCATATTTTATTTGATAATATTGTAGTCAATCTAATGAACTAAAGAATTACCCTATTTATTTTCATATTATACGTTTATATTTTGTAAAATTAAATAAAATCTGCCAAACGTCTATGATTTTGACGCTCGGCAGATCCCATCAATATCAAACGCTTCAGCAATTTAAACCTTATTAGCATAAGCGGTGTACTGAGTGTCAGTTGCTAGTTTACGCTCCGCCCAGACCTCATCATTCGGCTATGAGCCCTGTGAGAGATAGATCATGTCGCTTGCGTCTCCGCTGCACGAAATTTTACGTAAACCTGTTTGTTATTATAATATGCCGATTTGAGTTCGTAATTTCATGTTTTATGTTATAGACTGAATACTTTGAATCAAATAAGCTTTTCATGTTCCTATGGGCACATATAATTAGGACCTAAGTTTATACTCTTGTTGCGTTTAATGTGTTATTGTTTCTGTGCTTATAAATATATACCTAATTAGAAGAATAAAATATGGACAATTAGAGAAATGAAGTTCTACGAAGGATTTGTACAAGAAAGCGTCGTAATAAAATAGAAATTCATCCATGGCCAAGTGATTATGAAATATGTAACATTTTTACACAAATTATTTTCATAAGAGTCTTTTATGACTAACTATGTTATAGATTATCGATTATGCATAATATACTTGTATAAATTATTCTCACAATACTAAAATCGTAATAATATAAAATCGAATCATTTTATGTAACTATATTGCAAATTCATTAGCTTGTCAGAGCGCCTGGAGCGCTAAGATGCCGCCATCGCCACGGCGAACAATAAACAGCGCTAATATGGCGCTCCGCAATCCGCACACAAGCGGTAACGAATGTTGTATTATTGTGTTGTGAACATAAACCTATTTAGGTACATCGGGTAAAACTTTGATTATTCATAAACTATTAGGTATGTCTCAGTACATGTAATATCTTTTTAATTTCTAAAATCAATCATTTATAAGTAAGAAGGTGACTTCTTTGTTTGCTATAACACAAGATATAGTATTTTTTAATAATAAAGAACGTAACTAATTATCTTTATTGTAATTACAGTGAAGTTAAAGATAACAGTTCTGCAACGTCTTACACACATTTGACTGCAGTCATTCCTAACACGATCTGTTCAAGAGCTAGCCAAGAAATGCCAAACAATTTTTTTAACAAATTTGACTCAAATTCCGTAGTGATAAGCAAAAATTACAAGAAGGATAGCAGTGACTGGTTCGAATTGCGTAAGAATATGTTGACAGATTGAAATTTTGGTATAGTGGTAAAAAGAAGAGATAACAACAGTAAAGCCAACTTAGTAAAAAATATTTTGTACAAATAAAATATTTGCAATGTAAAATCAGTTGCGCATGGAATCTAAAATGAATAACTGGCTTTGCAACACCTGGCGAAGCAAGAAAATGTAACAATCGAGCCTTGTGGATTATCCGCTTATTGGTGCCACGCCAGATGGAGTAATAGGTCCAAGCACGATTGTGGAAATTTAATGTTCTTTAGTTGCCTATAAGAATGGCCTGGAGAATAGTATAAGAGCAAATAAAATACAAATATGGAAACATGATAAAAAAGTGAACTGACTAGTCTAAACAAATATTGTAATTGTTATTACCAAATTCAGGGGCAACGCCACGTTACACGCAAACAAAAGTGTTTATTTGCTGTGTGGAGTGGCGAAAGTATACCACTAAAAATAGAAATTATAGAAAGAGATGATGTTTTCTGGGAGAAGAAAAGCTTGTGGCGTTTTATATGAATTAATAGTTGCCTGAAATTGTTGATCCTAGTCAAGCTCAGGGGATGACATTGCGAGTTCACGGAGAGGAAAATGTTTCATCAGTGCTTGAAATTTCTACAATACCAAGCCGTAAAAGGAAAGTAAATGAAACTGTGCCTCGTGAGCAACAGCAAATAATAAGTATTGAAGCCTTATCACCTCACACACTTTAACATTCGATGAGAATAAAGAAAACCTGCCGGGTTGTAGCAGACAGCTAACTTTTGATGAGCTGTAAACTCTGTATTTCGTTAATAAATGATAAATGAATATAAATAAATATCTTTTAATATTTATTTTCTTTGAAACAACACATATTTGAAGCGAAAGAATTTTATTGTATTTTTCCATACAAACATGTATGAGGAGAGCTAACAAAAAAGCAGTAACTCAAATGCTAATTCTTTAATTTTCTAAGCGACATATCAGTATCTCATGAATAAGGTATATCTACATATATTTTTGATGTTTCATCTATTTTGAAAAATAATAATGGGTTAGGTTTCGAAACGAGTCGCCTGAATTTGAGGGTATTGGTAGTGTAGGGGGCTTAAGGGAGTTCGTTTTAATCCCCTAAAAGTAATTTTGGCTGCCGGAGTTGCGTCTAAATATTTTTAAACTATTTCCATTTTTTTTTGTTTATTAATACACTTAATTGTGTACAGGTTGACTTAATGCCTTGGGCATTATCTGCCAGTCTACCTTTGAGCGGTGCTGAGACACGTAGTAGGTGTATTAAATACTTACTCATCATCCTCTTAGCGTTATCCCAATTTCAATCTGGGGTCCGCTTTCTAGTCTAACCGGATTTGGCTGAATATTAGCTTTTCCACAGAGCGACTGCCTGTCTGACCTCCGCAACCCGAAGGGATAGCGATATTCCATGGTTTAGACTAGTGTCAGTTTATTTAGAAGGTACTGACGCCCTGTAACGACTGTCAAAGATCTTCATGGCAACCGGGATCGACGGCTTAACGTGCTCTCCGAGGCACGGGACAAGCGATAATTAACTATTCAATTCGCACATAACTCCGAAAAGTCATTGGTGCGTGCCGTGGATTCGAACCCGATACCCTCTGCATGGCAGTCTGTTGGTATATCCACTCGGCTATCGCCGCCTTGTATTAAATACTTACTATAATTACAATATTACAAATAATAGACATAATTGTGTAAAATAGTATAATACTTAAATAAGTAGGTATACATACATACACTATACATATATACATACACTGTCTGTGTCTACTTATCGTTCCCAATTGAAGTGGCTTCCTATCCGTCATCGTCGCAGTTTGCGTGCTCTCACTACCCTCTATACTATTCTTCTTATATATATATAAAATATGAGCATTAAAGAAAGAATACATAAAGCCTCTATACAGTAACTACGTACCTAATAATAAGTAATGTAGATAGAAATAAAGATACGAATCCTATGACACATCCGCTGGTCTTGCCAACAGGAGCTCCTTTACTTTCGCTTTAAATTTGTACTTGGTGTTGCACATCCTGATTTCTAGAGGGAGGGCATTCCAGAGGAGAATAGACTGTACGAGAAAAGAAGAATGAATAAGAGATGTGTTATGAGAAGGGATAGTAAGAAGAAGATTATTAGACGATCGCAGGTTTTGGTAGTGGTTAGAATACAGATACTGATATTGGCAAGTTAAATAATTTGGGGAAGAAGGAGACGTAAGAATAGTATAGGGGGTAGTGAGAGCACCCAAACTGCGACGATGACGGATAGGAAGCCACTTCAATTGGGAACGATAAGTACACGGTCATACTTGCGAAGATTGAAAACGAATCGAATGCAGTTATTGAGAAGACGGTCGAGTTTGTTGAGAAGGTCTGCATTCAGGTCAAAGTAACATACATCACCATAGTCGATTAAGGGAAAAATCAGGGTCTGTACAAGCATTGTCTTGGTCTTGGATGGGAGTATGTTCTTGAGGCGGTAAAGAGTCCGTAAGGTGCCGGTGACCTTTTGACTCACCTGGGTCACTTGAGTTCGCCAATTAAGTGTGGAATCCATATATAGCCCAAGATTTTTAGCCACAGGGTACCAATCTATGTCCGTACCGTTGTATATGATGGTTGGCAAAGCTGTTGTGTTTAAAATTTCATAAATACTTCGGCAATTATGCAAAACGGAACGTAGTTTTATGCTTTAGTACAGTTTTACAAATGTCATTTTTAGGTTTTATGTGAAAAACGTGAAACGAAACGCAAAACTGCCATCTTGGAATGATCATATTGACAGCTAATGTCAAATTTGTGCATCATTGCTTTCGAGTGCCTAGGGTTAGGGGCGACTGTAATAAGTAACTAAATAGGTTATGTTGGGTTCTCTTTTGACCCTTAATCCGAAAATAGGAGCCCTTCGCAGGGCTCCGTCAACCTTAGTTTATTAAACTAGTGTGATGAATGTGGCAGTTGGCAGTGCCATACACACCGATGTTTGGAGATTATTTTTTTTAGAGAAAACCAAGTATTACCGGCAAGTGAAAATGGTGAGAGGGGTTTCAAGACCTCCCCTCCTCCCTCTCCAATTACTTACAACCCCTAAAAACGGCGACGTATTTCGAAACCTTTACCATAATAATTATACCTATAATAACAATAAACAGGGTATGACAGGATTACAGTCGAAATGCTGAAGGCTGGACAGGGCATCATAGTTAGTCAGCTGCAGCGTTTATTCAACATGTGCTGGAGCACCGGCCGAGTACCTGATGACTGGGCCACAGCAGTAGTTGTGCCTCTTTATAAAGGAAAAGGCTCGCAACAAGACTGCAAAAACTATAGAGGCATTAGCCTTCTGAGCATTGTTGATAATTGTATGCGAAGGTACTGATTGAAAGAGTTATGAAAGTAACCGACAAGAAAATATGGGATGTACAAGCGGGATTCAGAAAGGGTATGGGGTGTACGGATCAAGTCTTTTCCTTGCGATGCATAGCCGAGAAATTTTTGGCCAAAGGTCGAAAGGTCTACTGCGCATTCGTGGATTTGGAAAAGGCTTACGAAAAAGTGGTGAGGAATGAAATGTGGTCGGTACTGTCGATGTATGGGGTAAACAGCAGCCTAATTCGAGCTCTGAAATCCCTTTATGAGGATTCTAGAGCTTGTGTGAGGATAAACGGGGCATACACTGACTGGTTTACCATCAACACAGGTGTTAGACAGGGATGTGTAGCGTCGCCGTGGCTGTTCAACCTCTTCATGGACAGTTGTTTGCAAGACTTGAAACATAGTGATTGTGGATTAAGGATGAATGAGTTACTTGTCAAATGCCTCCTTTATGCTGATGATCAGGTTATACTTGCGTCTTCAGTGGAGGAGTTGCAGGAGATGGTAACAATCATGCATGGTGCGTTAGAGAGGAAAGGAATGAAAGTGAATGTAAGTAAAACGAAAGTTATGGTTTTTGAAAAGGATGAATGCGTTACGGCTTGTAATGTTATGATCGATGGACAGCGAGTGGAGCAAGTGAATGAGTTTATATATTTAGGCACGCTGTTTACAAGAGATGGTAAGAATGTAGAAGATATTGAAAGAAGAGTTAATGCAGGTAATAGAGTGAATGGAGCTCTAAAGGCGTTTATGAATAGCCAAAACGTGTCCAAAAAGGCACGTTTGGCTGTGCATAGAGGGGTGTTAGTACCTACTTTTATGTATGGTAGTGATAGTTGGGTATGGCAGAAAAGTCATGAAAGTAGAATAAATGCTGTAGAAATGAGAGCACTGAGAAGTATGTGTGGTGTCTCTCTGACTGACAGAGTAAAGAATTGTGTGATAAGAGAGTGTTGTGGAGTAAAAGAAGATGTAGTGACAAGCATCGAGAAAGGTATGCTAAGATGGTTTGGTCACGTGGAGAGGATGGATGACGAAAGACTGACCAAGCCGATATATAAGGCAAGTGTGGAAGGGACAGGACGAAGGGGAAGACCTAGGCGGATGTTCTCTGATCAGATTGGAGACATCCTAAAAACAGGACAGGTGAGAAGTACCCTGAACAGAAGAGCATGCATGAGGAATCTGATGGGAGTGAATGAAGCAAGAGAGATATGTCTGGATCGTTGTAAATGGCGTTCCGTAGTCTCTGCCTACCCCTCCGGGAAACAGGCGTGAGTCTATGTATGTATGTATGTAACAATAAACATTCATAAATAAATAAAAGAAATCAACTTTTACTAAACTTCAATTATCTCGTAACTCGCTTTAGTTGAGATATGGCTTTTGCGCTTAGTAGAGCAGTATTGTGCTTTTTTGGGTTCTGTAGCCGAAACTTGTAAAAACGGAACCCTTATAGATTCGCAATGTCTGTCTGTCTGTCCGCCCGTATGTCACAGCCAATTTATTGTAAAACAGATTTGAAAACTGGCAGGAATGGAATTAGATGTAGGTATTCTATGAACTGCTTCACTATTTTTATACAAAAACAAAACAAACATAATAATGGCCTCTCCATGCATGGAACTGGCTTAATTATTTTTATCATCTTACGGCACGTAAGTATTTACCTACTTTCGTTAACTATTAATACCTATAACGTCTAATGTATACCAGTTTTGCTCATGGCTGCACTGAGAACAAAAATTGCGCTATGCCTATATTTTACTAACAGATTGATGTATGTAACATAAATTTTAATATCAGTATCTCAATTCAATATGCTAAAACGTTTTGCTTGCGATTTTGAAATATTGGAATATGGATGTTGCCAGAATACGGCCGCACGCGACGAGAATGAAGGGTAGTACTCCGCAGTAGACAGAGCTAAGCTCCCTTCACCTCCCCTGCTTTACCCCCTCATTTACCAAAACAGTCGCTTAGGACAGCGCCTTAATTATTGAATCACCACCGGTCATCATAGATGTCCGCGGTCTCTGTTGTCATGCACATGTGTGACCGTCGTTATGGGGAGTAAGTCCTTTGAATATGCTTAGTCTAAACCATGGAATACTGTCATAGCTTCGGATAGCAGAAAGCAGACGACAGTCACTTGGATCAAAACGTAATATTCTATCAGATCTGGTTAGACTAGTGCTCGAAATCTGGGCCCTAAGACAAAAGTCTTAGATGCTACCGGGTAACCGTCAGAACGTATGGTGACCAGGTATGGTGATTTAGATTAGAACTTAAAACGTATACAAACCTATCATAGCCTCTGCGATGCCCAAGGTCTATATGCATGTTGCCCCGTGGATGCGCTCGAAAAAGCTTCAAAACATTCACGTGTTTCGTCCAGCGCATCGAGCGCGTCAATTTTACGTTGTAAAATGCAAAGCGCAAGATGTCAGTAGTACACACTATTTTCATCCAAGCTAACCTTAATTTTACGAATGACTTTTAGTTTACTCAGTGTTCTCTTATTTAGCTCTGGGATTTATAGTAGTTTTCATTGCCATCCGGGCTCTTCTGTAGCCAACTTTGAAAGTTTTTAAATACGTTTGCATATGTAAACATTCTGAATAATTTGGGCATGTTAATTTTTTGCGCTATAAAGTAAGGCTGTTAAACTAGGCATTCATGTCAAAACTACAGGCATATTTCAGAATGGAAAATTCCTTGAGCCATACTCCACGCTCTGTTTGGTCAATATTGCAAATGAAGCCGCTTCGTTTTCACTAGTACATATTTTATAGCATTGCAAATGCCAATGGATATCAAATGACTGAAGAATTTAAATTGTTAAGATTTTCCTAGTATAGAGCATCAGTTGAATTCATTTTCACAAATATTATGGTGCTGTTGCACTTTAATAGCTATAATGAGCATTCTTGCCAATTTTACATAACATAAAAGCAAACGAGATTGTTTTAGTGAGGGGTAGTATTTAAACGAGTGACTGTAAATTAAAGTTTTGAGTGACAAAAATAATTAATTTGGGTTATAGAATTACTAAGTGAGTGACTGACTGCGACAGTGACGGCAACTTACAAACATTAATTTGATTTACTTAAAATACAAAATGAGAAGCTTCTTAATATTTGAGCGACCTAATATTTGTTTGAGTGCCAACGTTACTTACTGATTTTTTTTCAATATTTGGCAAATGATTTATTTATACTGTGTGGCATTTAATCTTAAGTGAAGTGTTTCGTAATAGAAAAACCACAATAAAAAATACTAAATAAGACGCTTCAGTCTTTTAAGCCAAGTTGACGGAGCCGTGCTTCGCAGGGCTCCTAGTTTTGGGTATAAGGTCACAAGAAAACCCAACATAACCTATTAAGTTTCCCGGGTGAACGAGATTATTTTCATAAATAAATAGATCGCGATTTTCGAAATGAAGGCCGGCAATATTGACGTCACCTTTTCTGAATTTCTAGTCGCTCACCTAGTTAATTTAGTCGCACGGTTAGAATTTTAATTTCTGAAATGGATTAATCACAACCCGCTTTTAGCACGCTCGTTCTAGATTGTATTATTAATCAATATTCGTCGTTAGTTTAGTTAATTTACTCAAATTCATGGCGCTCAAGTTATTAAAACAGTATCTCATTGAGATAACATAGTTGTTATACAGATCAATGCAGTATCTCATCATCACTTGCTTAGTTTTTTTTCGCTCGTTTTATAATTCCCCTTTAGTGAGCATTCTAAAGAGCGTTCTGGCGACCATTCTAGCAAACGGACAATTAATCACCGAGATTTTAGCTGATTATAGAGCGTTCGCTGAACGATCGTGAAAATGTTCGTAGCGTTGTTTGGCTTTCTTCGTTGTTCAGTTCGACAAATTTAAAGACGGCGAATGCTTAATGTTCGGTTACAAGTGAATGCTCAAAGGTAATCAGTTATATGGTCATGTGAAAATGTCGGTTGTCATAACCAACAGTGTAGTTAATGATCCCAATCTTTGTACATGTCGTATACCATTGTTATATCATGACATGTCTTCTAGATAACTAACTGCCGAAATTTATAATAATGCAAGCTAAACTCGACTTACTGGCGTCGCTAGCTTTGTGATGAAACTGCGATTTTGACGCTAAAATTGCTTTTATAATGCTGGCTTCATAGTTTTATTCGCCGACAAGCCCATCAACATTTCATTTGGACTTGAAAATAGGTTGGAAAAGCACTTTTCATAATTTTAAATTATACAGCAATCTCATCATAAATATCTTATGGTGTTGCCGGTGAAAAATAGGATTCCAAAACTAAAATAAACTGTAAAAGACATGATGTAATGCCAAGATTTGTTGATAGATCATTTTATATTCAATCGCTGGTATCTATTAAAATGTACCTCTGAGTACATTCATGTTAGATTTGTTGTAACCCTCCGAAAGGCAGCGATAGCCTAGTGGAGATAACAACAGACTGTTATGCAGAGGGTATCGGGTTTGTATTAATTTAGCGCATCACTAACATTTCGGCGTTAAGTGTATATTAAATTGTTAATGCCTGCCGATGCCTGTGATGCCTCGTGCCTCAGTTAGCATGTTAAACCGTCAGGTCCCGGCTGTCATGAACATCAGAGTCGTTACGGGGATTCAGTACCTCTGACGGTTAATTTAAAATAAAATGAGCGAGCGACATCTAGTAGTGCATTATTTTGGGTGCACGGGGCCCTACTAAGTTCTTCGGGGTCCAAGCCAACCTCCCCTGCGTGTCGGTGCACCTGCTGAATGACGGACGAGGCTCTGGCGCAAGCTTTCACTAGAGGTTGGGAGGTCAGACGGCAGTCGCTCCCTTAAAGGAAAAACAGTCAAATAACAAATGGAAAGCAACAGAAATGGAAACAGTGTTTCGGGTAGGTCACCGCCGCAAAACGGTGCGCAGGAGCCTCGCCTGACTCTTGTGGCAAGTGGGCAAGTGCTACCGTGTCAGGGGTGGACACGGCCAAAGACGTTAGCCTCAACTCAAAAGATCCGCTTCACATCGTGGAACATTGGCACCCTAAACAAGTTGGCACGCTCCAGGGTCAAAGCGGCACAGGACATTACTAAGTGTCGCTGATTTAAAGACCCTTAGGGCAACCTATTATGCGCGTCAAGCGCGGTGAAGGAGAGATGGCGCTTGTACTTCCACGAGCTGCTTAACAAGCAGCATAAAGAGGTGCAGCCACCGGCACTCCCTCCGAACCAAGGACAAGTGCCGAAATAGGAGCCCTGCGAAGCAGGGCTCCGTCAACTTAGTTTATATTTTAATATATCACAAATATAATATGTAGGTAAGTAGACTTTATGTCCAATTAAATAGTTTTTAATAAACTAAGTTGACGGAGCCCTGCTTCACAGGGCTCCTTTTTTTGGGTTAAGGGTCAAAAGAGAACCTAACATAACCTATTTAGTTACTTGAATTACATACCGTCGCACCTAACAAACCAAAACCATGTTTGAAAATATCTCGACTAAGGCTTATCTATTTGAGTGAATATCGGCCATTTTCAATATGCAAACTATAGATAGATCTGTAGATTTTTGATTCGTGTTTGACATATTTTGTATGGAGCTTATGTCAAAAACGAATCTAAAATCTACAGATCTATCTATAGTTCGAATATTGAATTCCGTAGTTTGAATCATACTGTACTAGGTTTTGTATGTGTATTTTCTTTGAAAATATCAAGGCAAAAAGCTAATCCATTTGAGTCAATTTTTTTACTGAGAAAGATTAGGTATTGTCGAGTAAAATGCATAAACAAAAGCTATTCTATTAGAGTCTGACTCGTGACTCAAATAGTATAGGCTTTGTAAATACGCAACCGGGACAGCGCTAGGATGATGATGATGATGATCTAGTAGTGTATTAGTTAAGAAAGCTTTAAATTACAAACTAATAATAAAATCTACATTAGCGGCAATACTATAAAACGTAAATGCTCGCTTACTGTAACATGAAAATACTTTAGTATTATCTTATCTTACCAGCGCAAAGTTCATTAAATGAACTACACTTTTTTCGATACGTGACTGTACTCATAATTTCAGGATGTTTTAGTGCTTAAAAATAAATACAAAACTACTGTAATGGATGTGACTTAAATACAAGGACAATTACGAAGCAAACTAGGAAAGTTAGACTAAAACGAATGAATCCTTTCTAATATTATAAATGCAAAAGAGTGTTTATTTGTTTGTCTTTACTTACGTCACAACGGAACAATGTTATTTGTATGATACTTAAGAGGCTGGAGATTGTCATAAGCTAATTTATCCTCCTGACGCCCAGTCTTATATAAGCTTACAGCAAAAAGGAGCCCAAAGTCCTATCTATAAGATTTTACAAGATTAAAAAATATAGTCTATGATAATCGCATTTAAGATTATTTTTTTCTGTGCATCCAGGACCATTATTAGCATCGAATGAAACAGAAAATAACGAAATATATGACTACCTTTTTTTAGGACTCGGGGCCGCAATATTTAAAAGAAGTGATATCACTAAAATAAAACTTTTTACTTTAAACAATGTATAATCTATGTAGAATCATTATTTTTCGGTCAATTTTAATAGTTAATTTGCAAAAATAAGAAAAAATAATAAAATAGTCTTTATTTAGTTTAACATTTATCAAACAATTTGCAATAAAAACAATAGAAAGAAATCCAAAGATGACACAGAAAATTTTAGATTTACTTACCTCGTCGACGTGCAGCTGCCATCGTGTTTTCGCTGACGTCAAAAAAGACAGATTTTTTTTTTCGGTTGCCTCTATTGCTTGTCCATAGACAACCTAAAAGTATCTAATTTTCGTTCAGAAACTTTGTCTGGTTATATAGCGCCAAAATCAAACTACAAGACGTGATTTTTATCGTGGTCCTTTTAAAAGGACCGTGACCCATTAAAAGATGAAACTGACTTTATTGCTGGGCCGTAACCCCAAGTGAAGGAAGGTCCTTAAAATAGCACCGTGGGCGTCAGGAGGTTATACCGCGCGAAAACGCGAGCAAAATTTAGTCTATACATAATATAATATGAAGCACTTCTTTATTCCGGGTAGTTTTGAAAACTGACCATGGATTTTTGCACAGTTATAATCAATAGACAGTGTAATTATTTAGGAAGGTTTAGATGTATAATTCACGCGGGCAATTTAAATTCTAGATTTATGTAAACACGCTTTTGAATACCATTCCGTTTATTTTTATAGTCTAGCGTTATATTAAATTGTCAGTTAATAGCATAAAAGGAATAATAAGTTACATTTCATTCTTCGTTTGCTCTTACAGAATGCCAGGAGGACAAAATGAATTCAAAGACAAAACTTATTTGCAGGAATAAATAAAATGTAAACATCATTTAAATGGCTAGAGAATGTCATTACTTTTAAATTCAGGTGAACGTGGCCTTCTTTTCTCTGTTGGATTAAAGTCTGTAATGCAATATATTTATAATAGGAATTATACAACTATGCTCTAGGTAGTAGACTATTTTTAGAGTTCCGTACCTCACAAGGTAAAAAGGAAGCCTTATAAGATCACTTTCTTGTCCGTCTGTCTGTCTGTCTGTCTGTCCGTGTGTCACCACCGATTTTCTCAGGAACGGGTGGACCTAGCAAATTGAAATATATACCAGATACTGAGGTCTATGGTTCCCATTAGGTGTACAAAAATCGGAGTCCTGGGTCAACCCGATAGAAAGATATGGCCAAAATTAGATTTTTGCGAAAACTTGTAAGTACCAAAATTAACCTTAATTTTCAACTTTTTTTAATTTTGGGAATTTTTCCTTTACTTGTGCTGTAAGACCTTGGTTTTAACCAAAATTGACAAATCTAGGTCCACCGTAAATACCCTATAGGTTTTGGGTCGAAAACCTATACAGTAGTTCCCGTTGAACTAGAATCACGAAATTTAGCCAAAAGCAGGGTCTTACAGTAAAAATAAAGGAAAAATTAATTTATTTTTCCTGTTGTTTATAGACAAATTCTCGTACCCAAGTTTATAAACCAGCCGAAGGGACTCGGTTAAACGATTTTTGTCCTGAGAAAAGAACCATGACCGACGGCTTTACGTGCCCTCAGCCACGGTAGCCCTCTGTGTCTTAATATGCGTTCACACATCCAAGATTCGACATTTACAAGCGGCACTTTACTTCGTTAATCAATTGCTACGAAATCAGTAAGAAATCCAAAACTAATCACATCTAGACTGCATAGTGAAACAAAGACCCAAATAGACCAGGTGTTAATGAAATGTATTTGATATTATCAATATATATTTGATATAATGAATATGCAAAGCAGTATTATACGTTGCGCTGGTAGTAAAGTTTGTGAAAGTGACAGAACTCTGTTCTATGTTTAAAGACAGTAACTTTATGAAGACGATGCGGTTTGCAAAATTAAGTCTATAAGTACTTGTGGTTGAATTTTCGCCTTATATTTGTATTAATTTAATAATTGAGCTCTTAGATTAAAATGAATGTTGTATATCTATAAAAGTTTTCTTCAAGTTGAATGGGCGCTTTAAATGGCGTATAAATCTGTCAAAACGGGAATTATTGAACAATGTTCATTCACGAATCTTCAGCCATTAAGCCGACTAGTTATAACAGTGAATGTAATTTATAAAAGGAATTCTAAATACCACTGCTAGAGCAGTATACAACAGTATTCGATATATTAATAATGTAATGTGGAACTGGACCATTCGGCTTCCTCAGAACATCTACTCGTTTTGGACATCATACCAAGTCATACCAAGCAAAAATTATCCCAGGGAAACGAATTTCGAAATAAAATGCGCTCGTGCAATTCCTGAAATACGTACTTATCCATGGGTGCATAGGACATCTATAGAACTAATTGGCGGGGTGTTTGCATCGATTTTGTACGGAATTAGAAAAATTGTATTGTGACTTTGAGCCTCAATAGCTCCTATACCATTAATTTCCCAGGTATGATGCAGAAGTAAAAAATGTTCGTAATGATTGGTAAAATATGAGCTTTCAGTTTTCGTTTAGGGTCTTTTTACAGTCTGTATATGACCGCATACCGTCATCATTATGGCACTGTTCTGAATGCGATCCAAAACCTTCGCCATAGGCTCAGAAGTTCGGTTTTTAATCCAACCTGAATTTATAATTTATACCTTTTTCATAAGTTCTTTGCACGTAACTTCGGAAAAAGGCCGTGTTGTGGTTTAAGTAGTCTGTTAGCCTTTTCTAAAGGTATCCCTGCTAGTCTACTCAATACTCAATATTTTATTGCACTCCATAAGTTACATAAGGTGTTACAAAATGTTAATATAGGATACATTATGGACCCTGTAGGGCACGGCAACATATAATAATGTAGAAGAGAGGAGGATGCTATTTTTTATTTACAACAAACAAAATATATTCCATTTAAAATTAATATTGCACTGTTTTATTCGTTATTTTTAAAATATTCATTTTATTTATTATAATTATATTTATTCACTATCAATATATTATGTTAATACTCATAAATTTATATTGTGTATATATGTAGGTACTTATCATATACATATATACCTAGTAGATATAATATGATATGTGTAATATAGCTTTCTATTAGGTATGTATTTATTGAAATATTTATGTAGTTACATTGAATTATATTTTATTCTCAGTCTTTTTGTGATTATATAAATATCTATTTTAATTACTCATAAATTTATATTACATATATGTGTACTTATTACACATACAGTAGATATAATATGTAGTACTTAGCTGTAATATAAATTTCTATTCAGCATTTATTAATTATGTGGTTACATTAAATTATTTATCAGACTTTTTGTTTGTGTACCTATAAATTATTAGAGGTCCCTATTTTCAAAGTATTCTTTTATATTATAATAGGCTTTATTTATGAGTATTTGTTTTAGTTTATTAGTAAATGTTATATTTCTAGGTTCTTCTTTAAGGGCTTCTGGAAGTTTATTATAAATTTTGATGGACATAACATATGGACTATTGGAATGGAGGGTCATGTTAGAAGTAGGTAACATTAATCGGTTTTTGTGTCTTAATGGTCTATTTGCATGCCTGTCTCCACGTTTAGTAAAGAAGGTAATATTGTTTCTAACGAATTTACATATTTCCAGAATATAGATACATGGTAAAGTAAGTATTTTGTGGTTTATAAAGTACGGTTGGCAACTATCGGTTTGGTCTATGTTAGTTAGAATGCGGATTAGTTTTTTTTGGAGAATGAAAAGAGAAGGTGTGTCAGTGCTATGGCCCCACAAAATAATTCCGTAGCTAAGCCAAGAATATGCGTAGGCATAGTATGTAATTAATGCTGTGTGAAAGTCAGTAGTGTTCTTAATTTCCCAGAGAGCATAAGCAAATCTAGATATTTTTGATCTAATGTTTTTGACATGAATTTTCCAGTTGAGATGTGTATCAATAGTTATTCCTAATAGAGTGAAGTCTTTGGCGTTTTCTATTTTTATTCCGTTCGTTTTAAAATCTATTTCTAAAGGAGTTTTTTGGTATGGGTAGAAGGTCATAATTTTAGTTTTCTCGTAGTTGATTTGAAGATTGTGTTCTTTCATCCATTCTGCAATTATATGAAATATGCTTTTGAGACGTTCATTTAATCCAATCACGTTTTTGCATGAAGTAAGCAGTGATATGTCATCCGCGAATAACACACAGGGTTCCTTTGTGATTTTCGGGAGATCGTTGATATAGATAAGAAAAAGTAAACAACCGATTACACTGCCTTGTGGTATTGACGCGTTAATGATTTTTTTGTCAGATCTTATGTTAGAAATTTCTTTAAGGTTTGGGTCATAAGTTTCTATTTCTACGTATTGTTCTCTATTTCTTAGATATGATTCAAACCAGTTGTGCACTTGTCCACGAATTCCTATTTTATATAGTTTTTCCAGTAGAATATTGAATTGAACTCTATCGTACGCTTTCGTCATGTCTAGGAGAATGCCAACTGCATATTGTTTGTTATTTATTATATTAATAGTTTCCTGTATGTATTTGTAGACAGCAAGGGTTGTTGAACGGTGTTTACGAAATCCGTTTTGGCTCTCATCAAAAATGTTATATTTTTCACAGAAACGGTATACGCGGTCACACATGGACCTTTCGAAAATTTTTGAAGCTGTAGGTAATAGGGCTATGGGTCGGTAATTGCTAGGATCTGTTTTAGAGTTCTTTTTATGTATCGGTTTGATAATAGCTTTTTTAAGTAGGTATGGAAATTCACCTTCTTCAAAGGATTGATTTATTAGTGTACAAAAGGGTAGAGCAAGTTTGTCAGCACATTGTCTAATAAGGGATGGTGGAAGTTCATCTATACCAAAGCTCTGTTTGTTTTTAAGGTTGTTTATCGTATTATAGGTTTCGCGATAGCTTACTGGTTCGAGGAAGAAAGTGTTGATGGTGGTGATAGATACGGGAAATTCTTTCGGCTCTTCATTTGATATTAGATTACTTGTTTCGCCGACTGATGCAAAAAATGTATTAAATTCATTAGCTATTTGGTTGGGGTCTGAAGTTAATGTATTTTTTATTTGAAGTTGAATATTATGATGTTCTCGAGCAGTTTTTTTATTTGTACGCTCATGTATGATATTCCACATAGTTTTAGTTTTATTTTGCGACATTTTTAGTTTATTTATGTAATGCAACTTTTTGGCTTTATTAACTGTAAGTTTCAATATTTTTTCATATTTTCTATAATATTTCTTAATAATAGGATTGTTTGACTTTATAGTTAAGATTTTTAAGAGTCTTTTATTTTTGCATGAAAGCTTTATTCCTTTGGTTAACCAGTATTTTTTTAAATTTGTTTTTATTTTTATTTTACGCTTTGGTATCGTTTTATTTAGTATATCTAATAGTTTATCATTAAAGGCTTTATAGTTTTGGTTTATATTATTACTTTTAGATATTATATTATCCCAATTTACGTTAGTTAGTCCTTTTTTAAATTTATATATGTTATTTGTATTATACAGTCGCTTATTCATATGCCAGTTTATGTGTTTTTGTTGCTGTGGTAAGTTAAAGTGTATTATAGTACTGCAATGGTCTGAGAAACCTAATTCTTTTACTGTTGTGTGTAGGTTTTTAGTGTTAAAGTTGGTGAATATCAAATCTAAGCAGGTGGATGTGGTTTGTGTGATGTGGGTAGGGTATTTAATATGCTGTGTTAATTTATATTCAGACATAAGGTCAAGAAAGGTATTCATTTTCATGTTGTTTTTTAGTATATCTATATTTAAGTCGCCTCCGAGAATTATTTTGTATCTGGAGAATTTTTTATTTATATAATTTAATATTTTTGTGAGTTGATGGTAAAAAGTTTCTTCCTCTCTCCTATTCCAATACATTGTTACAATTAATATATTATCTCTTGGTAGTTCTATCGCACAAGTTTCTAGTATATATTCAATTGACATCTGTGATATTTCATTTCTTTCTACATGCTCTAAATCTTCTTCTAGGAGGATGCAAACGCCACCACCACCTCGACTTTGTCGGCAAAAGGATGCTGCAATTTTGTATCTGTTAAAGTGTATCATATTTAATTTATATCATAATTCGTCGTTGCACTCACTAGATGCAGACGTGTTTATTGTTAACTGAAGAGCAGTCATTATTATATTCGCTATTTTTATGACATAGCATAAATAAGTGTGTCACGAGAGTTTCGTACGTGTATATGTGCAAGAACTTAGATAATGTTTATCGATACAAATATTTGAGTTAGAAGTGTATCTTTAAAAATGTCGAGCGCCAGTCCTTTTGGGCGCAGTCAGATCACGTGTAGGAGCCCTACACCGTCAACACCGTTGCCGTCGCCTCGTCCTGAAGACAAACCGCCCGCTACGGAAAAGGCACTTGAACTAATATCTACAGCAGAAGTAGAAAGATGGATGAAGATTATCAACTCTTATTTGACTGAAGTTTGTTCAATTGCTGCAGAAAGTAAGCTTAACACCGATTCAAAAGTACGAGTCACAAGTATCTGCCGCCAAGTGAGCACTGCTGCATCTGAGATGGCTGTAAACTATCAGTCTGTGAAACAAAAGGTGATACAAGCACACTCCACCATCCAGCACCTTCAAGAGAAGAAAAATATCTCAGATACCCTTGAGGAGATTAAGAAAGTCGTGCAAGTAAATCATACCCAGACCCAGAAGAATACTTTTGCCGATATGGTTAAAAAAGGGAGCATCAATTTTATTCGCCCTAATTCTATTAGTTCAGTTACGATATATCCGGCCGACAAAAGTAAAAGCAGTGACGACACTAAAGCCCTTCTCCAGACTATAATTTCGCCCGAGGAAATGAAATTGCACGTACGCGGTGTCAGAAAGACGAAAAATGGCGGTGTAGTCATCAGCACCGAAAATAAAGATGACGTAGAGAAGCTCAAAAGCTCTACAAAGCTTTTAACGTCAGGACTTACTGTCGAAGAGCAGACTAAGCGTCGTCCTAGAATAGTCGTAATCGGAGTTCCTACAACACTCACTGAAAGAGAGGTCTTCGAATGCATATTTGAACAAAACTTGGCACAGACATTTCCAGACAAGACACGAGAGTCCTTCATTGCCTCTGTTAAATTGAGCCACAAATCTGGGAAGAAGAACATATCGGTGTGCAATTATATAATAGAAGTACCACCAGGAATTCGAAAAGCCCTTATTAACCAGGGGAGAGTGTACATAAACTGGACATCATGTCCCGTAAGGGACTTTACCCTAGTTACAAGGTGTTATAATTGCCAACAATACGGACACGCAGCGAAATTCTGCCGCGAAACTAGCCCTACCTGTGGTCATTGCGGTGAATCAGGCCACGTCATCAAAGAGTGCAGTAAGAAGACATCACCACCTTCCTGCGCTACGTGTATGAAATTTAAGAAGCCCAATAATCACCAAACTGGGGACGAGAGCTGCCCAGCAAGAAAATATGCCGAGGACAGGTACCTGAATTCCATAGACTATGAAGGCGCCTGAGAGCGCCCCTAACTACACGTGAAAGCACCGCTACTACAGGTACTCGTTAATTATAGTTATGGCTAATAAGCTAATAGATGATTTGGACAACTTTTCTATCTCAGACTCAAAAGTTTGTAATATTGAGGATTGTAAAAGCCTTCTTCCACCACAAGATAAATGTTTAACTATTATTTCGCAAAATATTCGTAGTATCTATAAAAACTTTCAGGAACTAGAAATCTTGTTACATACTATTGACATAACTTGCGACATAATAGTGCTATCGGAATGCTGGTTATCTAATAGATCTGATGCTCTACCAACTTTAGATGGATATCGACAATATTGCAGTGATAATCATATCAATCAGAATGCCGGCGTTGTAGTATATATTAGAAAACATCTAAATGTAGTTATAGAAAAACCTAATATAGATGAATGCAACTGTCTGTTCATTAAAATTAACCATGATACTGCCATAATTTCTCTGTATAGGCCACCGTCTCTTAGTACAGATAGGTTTCTTAATTCACTTGATTTAGCACTAAACAGTCTGTCATCATACAAGAATATAATTATAACAGGTGACTTAAATATAAATATTCTGTCTGAGAGAAATGACGACCGCGGCCACGATTATCTTAATGTCTGCTCTTTTCATGGTCTCTTGCCAGCTCATACTCTTCCTACTCATCAAAGTGGATCATGCCTAGACCACTTCATTATCAAAACAAAGCATCCGTCACGCACTTTGGTCATTAACTCTTCAATCACAGATCACCGCACTATTCTATTGTCATTAAAACTATCATTTCCTAAACATAAATGCACACCTAGCTATACTAAAATAAACATGAAGAACCTTGCAATTGACATACCTAACATAGATCTTGACCCCGTTTACTTATGTGCTGATCCTAATATTTCAATCGATTACCTCACAAACGAAATACAAAGTGCAATTCACAAAAATACATCTACTATAAAATTGTCTAACAGACATAAAATAACAAAACCGTGGATTACACAAGGTCTTTTGCGCTGCATAAGACATAGAGATAAATTGCACTCGAAGGCTAAGAAAGCACCAGATAATGAAATTATGTCGATGTCTTACAAAAGATATCGTAATTTTTGTAACAACCTTCTAAAAAAATTAAAGATTGAATACAATAAGGCTGAACTAGAAAAGGCTGGGCAAAACAGCAAATTAGTCTGGAAATTTATTAAAAAATGCACTTTTACCACCAAAAATCAAGATCCAGCATTAGATTTACTTCAGTCCGAGTCTAATCCCACACTGGCACTCAATAAAATAAATATGTTCTTCGCTAACGCTGGAAAATCACTCGGAGAAAGAATCTTGTATCAAAGAAACTTTTCATCGCACTACACCTCTAACAAATCACACAACCCCGCGCTCAAATCTTTTGTTTTATTAGATACTGACGTTGACGAAGTAGTTCAAATAATAACAGGACTACGGGACACTTTAGCGGTAGGGTGGGATGGCATTTCCACCACTATAATCAAAAGATTTAAGACATTCCTAGCACCTCCACTAACCCACATTTTTAAAATATGTTTGTCTGACGGTATATTTCCGAAGTCCTTGAAAAAGGCTATAGTTATCCCAATACACAAGAATGGAGATACAAGTTGTGTAAACAACTACAGGCCCATTTCAATCTTGCCAGCATTGTTCAAATATGCATTCGAAGACCTCTCTTTCAGTGAGTGTTGTAGGAACTCCGATTACGACTATTCTAGGACGACGCTTAGTCTGCTCTTCGACAGTAAGTCCTGACGTTAAAAGCTTTGTAGAGCTTGGGTTCAATCTGAGACTTTTCAGACACAAGCGGGAGTCAGACAGGGGTGAATATTATCTCCACTTCTGTTTAACATATACACCGAACACATCATGCGCATAGTTCTGGAGGAATGGACGAGTGGATTTACAGTCGGAGGCTGTAAAATTTGCAATTTGAGATATGCTGATGACACTACCCTTCTGACGCAGTCAAAAGAAGATATGGAAGCTTTATTGACGTCACTCGAAACAGCGAGCCTCTCCTTCGGATTAGCAATTAACAGGGAGAAAACCAAAATGATGATAGTTGATCGAGCTGAACTGAATCATCCTGATATCACGTCAGTAGCTAACTGTGAAGTGGTTCAGAGCTACGTATACCTCGGCTCAACTATATCCAACGATGGTGGATGTGAAAGCGAGATTCGGAGGAGATGTGCTATAACAAGATCTGCCGTAAGCAAACTTGATAAAGTCTGGAGCAACCATAAAATCACGAAAAGAACAAAAGTCCGTCTCATGAAAAGCCTAGTGTTTCCAGTCCTCTTTTATGCTTCCGAAACCTGGACAATCCGACTTCAGGAACGCCGAAAAATTTACGCCTTCGAAATTTGGTGCTGGAGACGGCTACTTAAAATACCCTGGACCGCACGCCGCACAAACGTTTCCATCCTTAAAGAACTAGAAATAAAAGAGAGATTGTCGTCCACTGTGCAACTACGAATCCTCAAATATTTCGGGCACATCATCCGCAACGAAAACTCCATCGAGCGTCTTGTCGTCCAGGGCCGCGCCGAGGGGAAACGGTCCCGAGGAAGGTCACCCACTCGTTGGACTGACCTAATAAAAACTGTGACGCATAAATCGGTGGTAGAGTGCTCCCGGGATGCACGGAATAGAAGCCGATGGAGACATTTAGCGATGTCTGCCTGTAAACAAAATCAAGAGACCACGACCACTCTGTCAAGAGTGAACGACTGAAGAAGAAGAGTTTGGTTCTACCGCAATATCCGTTTTCAGCTGAAAAATACATTTTAATATAGACCTCAAAACTACCTGTCGAATTAAATCCCTGTAGACCTAGTATTTGTTGTTTTGTGTTTAGACTTTGATTGAAAATTGTTCACTTAATTGACGTTATTTAGTGAACCATTGCTTTTGTATATTTATATATTATATAATTTTATGAAATGCAGATAAAAAACATTACAATTACAAAAATAACACTTCAATAAAACAGTCCATAGACTGTAATTAACTTACAGACACGCTCGCATTCTATCTATATATCTACTTTGTACGTGAACTAATAGTTGCATGAACTCTATTTGTAAAATTAGGTATCAATGTCACATCGCGGAGGTCAAGTCAAATTGTCCATTAGTACAATAAGCATTTCAATAATCAAGCTTGGTACGTAATCAGCTATCAAGCCATTCATCATAGACACTAGAGCATTCGTGGCTTAATTTTATTCAAAAGTACTACAGACTGAAACTAAAAACAATAACTAGAGATCGAATCAGTTTAAATTTAGTCATTATTCTAATTGAAACGATGAGATAGCAAACGCATACCCAACTACAAGGAATATTAAATTATTATCTTTAGTGCAGGATTGAGAAAGATATATAGAGATTTCTTATCCTCTTGCTCTCGCGTTGAACAATGGTTTATCTAGTTCAGATATCCATTAGGGTCAAGTTGCGTATGCTGTATTATTTATTGTTTGTGGGGCCTGGTTTTGACAGAGTAGGACTGGGTGCAATAAAGGCTTATAGAAATGGATAAATGCTATGCGACAGCGTCTAAATTTAGCTCGTAAAGCGCTCTTTGTTCTGCACCATAATTACATATAGAAGGTAGTTTTGCTATGTGTTTTAATATTTGTATGTTTATATTAGTAAGTACAAATGTTAGTATTATTGGCGTTTTCTTTATTGGTTAAATGAGCTATTCTTTAAAGTACATGATATCTCTAAATGCCAGTGTGTCTCTTACAGGGTACCTGGAGCGTGTTCCGTAAGGAAGTTTTTAATAATGACCAAGTACAACGGTGTTCTGATGTCAAACTAGGCAGAGCCTCTATTTTGTTAATCAGATAACCGTTAAAATACTATTATATCCTTAAGTACACACATATTGTAGACAAATTACACCCAGATACGAGACAAATCATCGTGCTTCTCACATAAACTATCAAGCTCACATCTTACACGTATTATACGTCAACACTGACAATCCAACGCACATACTCAACTTCCCATACGTCAACGCCGTAGTCTGCGTGTTCTCACTACCCTCTATACTATTCTTACATCTTCAACTTCTCCCCAGTATTTATCTTCCTATTTTCAATACTTATGCTGTAACCATGAACGAAACCTCCGTTCATCCAATAATCTTCTACTCACTGTACCCTCTCATAACTCTAACTTTCTTCATTTCTCTTTTACTGTCCAATCTATCCTTCTCTGGAATGCCCTCCCTCTTGAAATCAGGATGGCTAAGACTAAAATTACTTTCAAGTTCAAGGTGAAGGAACTTCTATTGGCTGAGTCGGCGATTGTGTCCTAAGTCGTTTAAATTTCATATGTGTTTAATATGTATATATATATACCTTATGTACGTGTATATATTTATATATGTATTTATATATTCATGTGTGTATGTATGTATGTAGTCTTATAATACATCTATATTATGTATGTTTATTTGTAACTTATGTGTATATATATATATATATTTGTATGTATCTTTAGATCTACAATATTTGTGTTATTTCAAATTCATTTTCATTATATTACACCTACTTCTTTTCTCTCTGCACCACTCTAAGGTAGACTGGGAGATAATGCCCATGGCATTAAGTCCACCTGTATACGCTGTGTATATAGAGTTTAAATAAATAAATAAATAAAATAAATACTCATAAACGTACTTTTAACCACAAAGTATTTTAAATCACAACAATTTTGGTTGATATGGCAAAACTAAAAGTCTTCCTACCTCGACATCTCTTTAAATTACACGCTTTAATACACCAGCACTGACATTCACAGAGACATAATGATTCTTTTATCCACAGTATTTCAAGCCGCAATACTTTTATTTGAATGGGTTTGTGATAGAATTGAATGCGTTGGACCGTGGCCAAGCCAACATTTATGTGAAGGATTGTGTGCGTTTTATATTGTATCGTTAATACCTGAAGACAAAGCAAAACCATTATATCGATATCAATATTGTAGTGGGTTTAATTAGACGTAAAATAATAAGGTCTGTGAGGCATGCTATCGTAATACTAAGCTAATAAAGATACAAGTTAGGTTTACACATTTGAGGGTAAGTGGTGAATTTTATTAGAACTTACGGTCATCAAAACAACCCATAGAAATATAATGAAGGCACTAGTGTGTTTGTTTGCTATCGCTTGCTTATCGGTGAAGGAAAACATTGTGAGGAAATCTGCATATCTGAGAGTTCTCCATAATGTTCTCGGAAGGCATTTGAAGTATGCCAATCCGCACTTGGTTAGCGTGGTGCTTTACCCTTCGGCGGCTTTACCCTTCTCGTAGTGTGAAGAGGCTCGTGCCCAGCAGTGGAACAGTATATGCGCTGATGATGATGAGTGTGTGCGATGGTGTGATGTGCGTGGAGATAGTTAGAAGGCTGAAGTGGTAGTATTTTTTCTACCGTGATATCTGACTCTACGCAGGCAGAGTCACTGCTGAAGCGTAGTGATCTCGTAAACCCTGGCTATAATTATTTGGTTACTGCAGTGCAATTACTTATGCAATAAGCCATTTCGCTGCAGTGGCCAAATAAAAACACGTGTAAATAAAAATCATAAATCTAAATCAGACCTTGAATATAAGATCTGGTATCATTTAAGGATCTAGAAGAGACACACAAACACCAAACACATAGAATTAAGGCTAAGTAACCAAAATACGCTTTAGCAACTAACAATTTGCTTACCAAAGCATCTTATATTTTGCTTACCACAAGGAAATGATTATGTAGACATTTTCATCTAAGAGGGTTTTCATTTAAGCTGATCAAGTTGTTTTACACGATACCTGCCGCTTCACCTTGAAAGCCTTTTATCTCAAAAGTGTGTCCCTATTTTACCATGGAGTACATTTTGCCGTTCTGGTAAAATTTTGAAGGTGCCAATGTAATCTTGCCTTTTTTTGATAATGTTGCTCTTATGGATTTTAAATCTGGAATTATTGCTTTAAACGTTTATATGATGGAGGAGGGCGCTAGCGTCGACGCGCATAGAAGTTTTTTTGTTTTGCTCCGGTGTATTTTATTAGTAAAAACAGTAAAACGTTTGGAATTAAGTCAAATATAGTTGCTAATGTTGGAAAACTAAACTGTTTATACGAATATTATTAAGTGATATAGCATAAGTGCAATACAAACAATAAAAACAAGAAATAAAAACCGTAACGGTCAAACAGAATCTGTGTTTACGAAGAAGAAAACTGGCAAAATGTTCTACGAAAACTAAACATATGAGAAAACACAACAATATTAAGTGATTACAATTAAATAGCTGTGCTGAAAAAGTGTTTAAAATATCTTGCTATTGTAAATAACCTAAAACATAGTTGCAGAAAAACTGTTTTATCCATAAATGTACGTTTGGCTTATACGTAGTGCCACTTATCAGAATACTGGGAACTACTGCACGCAGCATCTGTCACTAAATATCGAGCACTTTGTTAGGAACCAACTTGTTCCTCACTGAAAAACCAGATGGCTCCACCCGTATGTAAACAAAGCAAGATGATTGTTTGTACAGGTTGTAAACAAACTATTAAAAACAACCAATTTCTTACATGTCTCACCTGCAATAAACATTATGATTTGGAATGCGCTAATGTAACGGAAAGACAATACAAGAACATAACAAAAGACCATAAACTCAACTGGGAATGTCCAGAATGTCAATGCAAAAGACCTAAGACAAATAACTCCAATACACCTATTAGACCACATTCCTTGGCTGATAACTATATTACAACACCAGAAACAAACATTACATTTAGAAATAAGCCAAGTCAGAGTCAATACTTGAACGACACACTAAATTCAGACGACGAAAGTATTTTAGGAGACACGATGGAGAGAAATATTGAAATATGTATAGAAAAAGAAATAACACTAAACAACCTGAGCGACTTGATTACTGAAAAACTAAAAGAAAATAGTAAGTCAATAATAAAGGAAATTCAAATTATGATTCAGTCAGAAATTAATAAAGCAATTTCGAAGTTTAAAGAACAGATTAAACAGGAAAATAATGTACTATTTAAGGAAAACGATCAAAGAAAAGCGGAGATAGAAGCACTTAACCTACAAAAAGAGAAATTGAATAAAGAAACAGAATTACTACAAAGCGAAATAAAAAAGCTTGTAAGTAAACCATTTTCTATTGAACGTAACACCAACAAATTCGTACTATACGGCCTCATGGAAACCCAAAGAGAACCTGAATATGAACTACACGATAGAATTATAAACATGTTCCGAGAAACCTTACAAATAGACTTGTTAGGATACATAGAGGAAACCTATAGAATTGGAAAACACAACCGTAATAATACCCGGCCAATAGTAATAGAACTTATAAGCAAGAGAATGGTTAAACACTTAATCACTAATAATCGCCGCCTCTATGGCCAGTGCCATAGAGATAATCTTAGTCCAGTGACTAAGATTATCACCATTTCTGAATGAAGAAGAACAGAAAGAGAAGAACAAAATGAGAGAGAAAATGCTTAGTGCTCGAAAACAAGGTCTTCATGCTGTGATTAGAAACAATAAATTATTTATAGAAGGAAAACAAATACATAAACAAGACAATTTGGACACTTATATTACTAGCAAACACGCAAATAAAGATAGTACTTATATTAATAACAGGAAAAGCGACTTCGACGAAACAAGTATCAGTTTAACCAACCCTGAAAACCATACATTTCGGAACAGATCTACCATTTAGCATATTATTCCAAAATATTCAAAGCTTATATAACAAACAGCACACAATGGAAGCATTTCTAGAAGAAAATAAGAAATACCAAGCTATATGCCTGACAGAAACTTGGTTAACAACAGATAATAATAATAATAATAATAATAATAATAATAATAATAATAATAATAATAATAATTTTGGGCTGGAATTTGGGAAAAGCAGGTACACCATAACAATAGAGCAGATTGGATCATTGAAGAAGAATATAGATGGAATACAATAGATGAAATGGAATTTGATGAAATCACAGAAACTGACATAAGTTCAATCACAGCTAAATTACATAACTGGAAATCACCTGGAATAGATAAAATTCATAATTACTGGTACAAAAAGCTAACATCATTACACAAATCCATTGCCAAAAATTTAACTCTCATAATATTAGACAAACAGAAATTACCTGATTTCGTGACTACTGGTGTAACTTATATGCTACCGAAAGGCAAGAACTCACCACAACCGTCTCAGTATAGGCCTATTACATGTTTGCCTACAATTTATAAAATCCTAACATCAACAATAGCTCATAAAATAAAAACACACCTTGAACTTAACCACATAATAGCAGAAGAGCAAAAGGGATGCAGACAGGGTCATATGGGATGCAAGGAACAACTTATTATAGATTCTATTATTCACAAACATGCCACAGCAAAAAACAGGAACTTACATTGTACATATATAGATTATAAAAAAGCGTTTGACAGTATACCCCATTCTTGGTTATTAAAAATTTTGCAAATATATAAAATAAATACAAATATAACAAATTTTATGCGCAGTATTATGCCTCAGTGGAAGACAACATTACGATTAAATGGTCACAATACAATAATTAAAACTCGCGAAATTTCGATTAAGACAGGCATCTTTCAAGGTGATTCCTTGAGTCCCCTATGGTTCTGCCTTGCCCTGAATCCACTATCACATTTATTGCATCGTTGCCGAGTTGGATACAGTCTTAAACATAGTACAGAAGAAACAGTGATTTCCCATCTCATATACATGGACGATATTAAATTATACGCAAAATCTGAAAAAGACATGAAAAGGCTCTTAGAAAACACATCAAAATTTAGTCAAGATATTAATATGGAGTTTGGATTAGATAAATGTAAGACACTACACATAATAAGAGGCAAGATTCGATCCGGTGACTATGCAATTGATGATACTAATGCCATTACAGCGATGGAACCTACTGACCTTTACAAATATTTAGGCTATAAACAACTAAAAGGTTTAGACCATACCACAATAAAAAAAACACTTACTACAGAATATAATATTAGAACAAACGCCATCTGTAAAACACATCTTACCGGAAAACACCTTATTAAAGCTCTTAACACTTACGCCGTCCCTATACTGACTTACTCATTTGGAGTAATAAAGTGGAGTAAAACAGACTTAGAACAAATAGAACGAAAGACTCGAACCACTTTAACAAAACACAATCATTTGCATCCAAAATCTGCAATAGAGAGATTAACCATAAAACGACAGAATGGAGGCAGAGGTTTCATCGATATTCACCACCTTTGGCAGAAACAAGTACATAGCCTAAAAACATTTTTTCTCGCAAAGGCACACTCAAGCAACATTCACAAAGCTGTAGTTCAAAACGATCTTAATTATACCCCACTCAATCTACACGATCCAACTAATACTCAAACTGTCAGCAATGATGATGTACACACAAAGAAAATAGAAAATTGGAAAAAGAAGACACTTCATGGACGTCACCCACATGATTTAGAGAAGATACACATAGACTCAGTAGCATCAAATAAATGGTTGAAAATCGGTTACTTATTCCCAGAAACAGAAGGATTTTTAATAGCCATACAAGACCAAATCATAAACACCAAAAACTATAGGAAATTTATTATTAAGGACCCTACTATTGAGAACGACAAGTGTCGGAAGTGCCATACTCAACCTGAAACCATCCAACACATAACCGGAGCTTGTATTACCCTCACACAGACAGATTATACACACCGACATAATCAACTAGCAAATATCATTCATCAAAATTTAGCACATAAACATAACCTTATCGAAGACATTAATACACCATATTATAAGTACACACCTGAAACGATTCTCGAAAATAGCACTCATAAACTTTACTTCGACCGCGCCATCTTAACAGACAGAACAATCCATTTCAATAGACCAGATATAACTTTACTTGATAAATATAATAAAACTACGTATCTTATAGACATTGCTGTTCCCAATACACACAATCTACAAAAAACCATTTCCGAAAAAATAAGCAAATATTCTGAACTACAAGAAGAAGTAACGAGAATCTGGCGTCAGAGTAAAGTTTATGTTGTACCTATAGTCATCTCCACAACAGGTGTCATCCCTAAGCATCTTCATCATAGCCTTAAGTTAATAGGTCTCAAAGAAAGCCTTTACATAAGCCTGCAGAAAGCTGCCATATTAAACACATGCAGAATAGTCCGAAAATTCATGTCTCTAGACGAAAACGAAACACCTCAAGCCACATCCATAACGTAACACACACACACACACTGCATTTACTTGGTGTCTACCCGTAAATGTAGTTAATACCAGCCAAGAGCTGAGAAAAAAAAAGAAAACCGATAATAATAATAATAATAATCTTTATTCAAAAATGTTTACATTTCAGTGGATGGATACATTATGTCTGGATAATCTTATACTATAATACTTTATAATCTAATAAACAATAAATACTTAACATATAGTTTAAGGCCGGTAAAGGTTATTTTTACTTTGTTATCTAGGTTTAAAATTAATTGCCTGAACTAGGTTTTCACCTGTGTTTCAGGCTGTTTTGTTCTTACGTAATATAACTGTGCAAAATATAACAAATGTGCATACTCTTAAATTTAACATTGACGCAATAATAATTAAAATCGAAGCTATTCAATGGTAGGTAATTATTTTATGACAGTAAGCAAATTCTCAGTATCGGAGTAGGTCATTGTTTGTAAGTATCTAGTTATGATTATTTTACATTGCTTATAACTATAATTATATATATCTAGTAACTTATTTAATCTATTGTATAAAAAAGGGCCTATGAATAAGAAAAATCTATTTATAAAGACATGTTTACCATGAAACTTAGTACAGACTAGATCTTTTCGTCTCTTGTCCGGGGGCAGTGGTTTGAATGGAGTTAGTGCGTGTTGTTTAAGTATGATGTGCAGTATGAACAATTGACGTACAGTTAGGACATTAGTGGACTGATACAAATCATAGGAAGGAAACATATAAGGTCGAAACGTCGCCACTTTTAGAATAGCTCTTTGAGCGCGTTCTAGTGGCAATAGGACAGTTTTGGATGCCCCTCCCCATGAAGTAATGCAATAGGATATGATGGACTGACACAACGACAGGTAGATTTGTTTAATTAATTTAAAATTTGCAGCGCTACGCATTGTTTTGAAAATAAATATTAATTTTGCGCACCCGTTTACATAAGAGATCTATGTGAATGCGGAAATTAAGATTATTGTCAAGTGTTATTCCAAGGTACTTGATACATTGAGTAGATTCTAAAGAAGGGGCAGGTGCATGCAGCGTCAGCAGATGAATGACATTTATTATCGTGAGCGAATATAGTGTTGTTAGGTGATTCATGAATGTTATTGTTACGTATTGAGAAGTGGATATATTTTGTTTTCTGGGTGTTTAAAGTTAGTATATTGTCAAAAAAGCCAGTTATTTACAGTATTGAAACCTAGTTGAGCATGTGTATATACCTCAGTACGAGTATTTCCTGTAAATAATAGTACCGTATCATCTGCATAAGACACAATGACACCATTATGAAGACTTAGGTTACATAGGTCATTAATATATATTAAGAACAGAGTTATTCCTAAAATGCTCCCTTGAGGCACCCCGAAGGGGGCATTAGGGATATCCGCGCTGAGGTTTGTACCTAGTTTTACACACTGACATCTGTCGCTAAGATAGTCAGTAAGTAGTTTCAATTGTGTGCCTCTTATTCCCACATACTCAAGCTTTCTTAATAGACCTGGAACTGAAACAGAGTCAAAAGCTTTGGCAAGGTCTAGAAAGATCCCAATAGTATGCATCCCTTTATCCAGGTTAGCCACAATGTGATCAGTAACCATGTGAACGGCCTGGTTTGTTGACTTTTGCGCTCTAAAACCAAACTGCCTGTCTGAGAGTATATTATTCGATTCCAGGTATTTTACTAATCGCTAAAATACCTGACAATGACCTACTCCGATACTGAGAATTTGCTTACTGTCATAAAATAATTACCTACCATTGAATAGCTTCGATTTTAATTATTATTGCGTCAATGTTAAATTTAAGAGTATGCACATTTGTTATATTTTGCACAGTTATATTACGTAAGAACAAAACAGCCTGAAACACAGGTGAAAACCTAGTTCAGGCAATTAATTTTAAACCTAGATAACAAAGTAAAAATAACCTTTACCGGCCTTAAACTATATGTTAAGTATTTATTGTTTATTAGATTATAAAGTATTATAGTATAAGATTATCCAGACATAATGTATCCATCCACTGAAATGTAAACATTTTTGAATAAAGATTATTATTATTATTATTATTATTATTATTATTATTATTATTATTATTATTATTATTATTATTATTATTATTATTATTATTATTATTATTATTATTATTATTATTATTATTATTATTATTATTATTATTATTATTATTATCTGTTGTTAACCAAGTTTCTGTCAGGCATATAGCTTGGTATTTCTTATTTTCTTCTAGAAATGCTTCCATTGTGTGCTGTTTGTTATATAAGCTTTGAATATTTTGGAATAATATGCTAAATGGTAGATCTGTTCCGAAATGTATGGTTTTCAGGGTTTCTGCTGACGCTGCATGCACCTGCCCTTCTTTAGAATCTACTCAATGTATCAAGTACCTTGGAATAACACTTGACAATAATCTTAATTTCCGCATTCACATAGATCTCTTATGTAAACGGGTGCGCAAATTAATATTTATTTTCAAAACAATGCGTAGCGCTGCAAATTTTAAATTAATTAAACAAATCTACCTGTCGTTGTGTCAGTCCATCATATCCTATTGCATTACTTCATGGGGAGGGGCATCCAAAACTGTCCTATTGCCACTAGAACGCGCTCAAAGAGCTATTCTAAAAGTGGCGACGTTTCGACCTTATATGTTTCCTTCCTATGATTTGTATCAGTCCACTAATGTCCTAACTGTACGTCAATTGTTCATACTGCACATCATACTTAAACAACACGCACTAACTCCATTCAAACCACTGCCCCCGGACAAGAGACGAAAAGATCTAGTCTGTACTAAGTTTCATGGTAAACATGTCTTTATAAATAGATTTTTCTTATTCATAGGCCCTTTTTTATACAATAGATTAAATAAGTTACTAGATATATATTAATTATAGTTATAAGCAATGTAAAATAATCATAACTAGATACTTACAAACAATGACCTACTCCGATACTGAGAATTTGCTTACT